>CAIGRP010124785.1:0-11413 GCA_903798385.1 Fraxinus cuspidata | reverse complement strand
GAGAAATCCTAGGCGGTTGCAATTGTACATTTCAATTTGTTGATTACACTATTTCCAGCCATGTTCTTAATCTTGTGTATTGGAGAACAATATGGTGCAGATAAATTTATTCCTACACGATGTTAAATGAAGTTTGACAATTAATATTGGCTAGAATACACTTGAAAAGAAAAATAATGTAGATGAGAGTCATTCCAACAGTTCAATAGTAGTACCTTGAACTTGATTCAAAAAAATTTGTCCTTGTTTGGTCTCAATAGAAGATGAGATACTACACTTGTTGCTTGTGTCCTGTGTTTGTCTCTTCTTTCTTGATTCATTTGTAACCCGAATCTTTTTGATCATTTGTTTTTGTGAGAGCCTTGAATATCTCGTTCTTTTACTTTGGTTATCCATATTTAACGAATTATTTCCGATGAATTGACATTAGAAAATTTAAAGAGTTATTGATTAGAGAAGTGACTTATAAAGTTAGATTATGTTTCATATGCATTTAAATAATGGAAAGAATTGAAGTTATTTAATTATAAATTACTTGAACATTTGAAAAGATGCTTAAATATAAGTATTTATGTACAACGTGATGAATTTTTCAAATCAGTATTAAGTTGTCAAAATATCTATGATTTAAGTGTTTAAATCGAAGGTTTTCAGTGTAAATATTAGTAATATTTGTGAATGAATTTTGTTTTAATCATATAAAGAAATGAATGTGATTCTTGTATGCATGATGGTGTTCCCCTAAATTCAAGAGTAGGACAGAGGGACGTGATCTTGTAAGACATTCATTTTTACAAGCATGTACCTCCCACTCCACCCCACTCCACCTCCCTAATTCTATACATACAATACATGCATACATATTATGTATAATGTTAATTTCTTATTCTGTTAGTGCATGACCTAGAGATTGAAGTTTGATATTAGATAAAGATATACATCAGGAATCTAAATAACATAGGTTCGAATAGCTGCATTTATTGATCAGATGTATAAAAGAACTTTGGAAAAAACATTAATAAGTTAAGCCAAAATAGAAATGCAGGATAAAAAATAAATGTAAGCAAACTATCAAAATAATTTTATTACACAAATGACAAACTAAGCAAGCATAAGCATCAGCACACTATTTTTTTCTTTTTACAATCACCCAAAAAATGGAAAAGAGAAAACCGAACCCTGATGGACCTCTCTTTTTTTTTTCCATATTTTCTTGCTTGAAAAGAATAATGAGAAAATTTAATCTTGAATGATCAAAGGAATTAGAACAGTAAAACTAATTTACACTCTTAAATCAAATTATGCAATAGAAACCCACACGCAGAAACTCTTTTTTTTTTTTTTAACAATTATACCAAAATGAAGTTGAAAAAGGAAAAAAGTCGATTAAACAAAACAAGTCGATGCAATTATCAAAAGAAATGCACAAGAAAACCAAATTATGCTCAATCAATTTTAAGATCAGAAAAGGCAATTTTAAATTTAAAAAATTATTTAACTAGAATTTAGAAAGAACAAAAAGAAAAACCAGATCAAAAAAATCGAAAAATAATCAATTGACAGTTTAAAGGTGAATTAATCAAATAATTGAGAGCTTACTTGGACTTAGAGCGCAGAGTTGAAGCCATGAAGAGCTTGGGAGATCTGAGGCTGTCCATTTGTGGAAGAACAAAAGTAAAAAAAATGAATATTTTTTGACTTGACAGTTTAAGGAATTTGGATTCAGCTTCAAAGCTAATTCTATACTTGTTGTTTAATCACAATTTTTGAGTTTAATTTGTTTACAGGTTTTGTTTCCTCTACAATACTACCTGCAAAATATGTGTGCGTCTTTGCGAGAGACGGGCGGTGGGGCGAGAATTTAATGAGATACTACATACAAAATGCTAATTGAAGATGAATGTTAATTGAAATACATGAACGTAAATGCTAATTATTTTAGTATTAATGACAATGAATACATACATGAAGATGAATGTAAATTCATTTGTACTTAATGAATATAAATTAAAGTCCAATCATGTGATTCAAAAATTTTCAAATGGATGATAATTAAAGGGCGTGTATGTAAGGGTGTTAACGAGTCGAGCCGTGAGCCGAAACTCGAAGCTTGAGCTCAGTTCAAGCAAAAATGGTTTGAGCTTTTTTTTGCCCGAGTCGAGTAAAAGCTCAGCCATAAAATTTAGACTCGACCCGAGCCTTAGCGAACCGAGTCGGCTCATTTATTTTTTCGTGACAAACCTAATTTTTTTTTTCAAAAAATTTAAAATTTATGCAATTTATACGTTTTATAAATTAAATAAAAGTTACAACCCTCCTCCTTTTTCGGGCTTGAGGCATGCTACAATCATCGTAAGTGGAGTTAAAATTGTATACAAATAAATATTTCGTATACAATTTTTCTTTAAAAAATAAATTTAAAAATTACGTATTTTTTAAACTAATCAATTTAGAAACTTACAATATTCTATCCTTGGATTTGCTGCAACTCTTCGGCTATTATACTGTCAACTTGTTCTTGAATACGTAATTTCGCACATTCTCAGTCCTTCAAACAAATTAAAGCCTCCAATATATCTTCTTTTAGTTTTGATCGTTCATCTAATAAAACTCAACTACCTAAACAAAATGCAGTCCCCGATACTACCATAGAAACCAGAGGTGTTAGTAGAGTGCGTGCAATTTTTGATACAATTGGATATTATCTTTCGTTACACCTCCACCATGATAAAAGATTAAATTCCTGTAATTCTTTTTGTTATAACACATTATGAACATCCACGTACATAAATCTAGCTATCGGAAGGAATTTCAAGATTTGTATCATTGACATCTTTGCTCTAGTTATTGATGAGCTAATAAATGAGGGAACACTTGTATTGGTGTCTAAATAATTCTATATCATCTGAATTTGTTGAAATATTTCTGAAAAAAAGAATTTTGGGAAGTAAAACCACAATGTCCTTCTTTTTCAGTGTAATAGTTATACATTTCACATAACATATATTCTATATGCACATGTAATAATTCTACATTCATGAAATTTGAACTTTTATAATAGTTTTTATGCCAGTTAAATTAAGTCGATGGTCTATCACCAAAGCTAATAAAATATAGAGGGCAACTCTTTCCAATATTACGAAATTTTAACTGCATAAAATAAACTACATCAACAAAAATTGATAAATTCCTATATTTATAAAATGTTGGGGAAATGTAGAAAAAGTGTTGTAAACCCAGTGAAGATGTAGGGTAATAAATACTACTACATTCCTTGGTGGCAGCGAAANATATTTATAAAATGTTGGTGAAATATAGAAAAAATGTTGTAAAACAAGTGAAGATGTAGGGTAATAAATACTACTACATTCCTTTGTGGCATCGAAAAAAGGTTTTAAAAACTCATTCAAACAAAATGCAATTTTCCAAAATATGTTCAGCTCCATATGTATGTCTACCCTTATAATATATTAAAATAATTTTAACATAATTTTCACACGACAGTAACATAATATATGTAGAATTCCATTTATGTGTTACGTCAGTGACAAATGATTTCTCTTGTAAGCCATACTCTGCACACAAACTGTTAAATGATTGCTTTCTTACTGGTGACACGGTAATAAAATTTATTGATTGTCTAATTTTATCTAAAGGTAATCTTATGTGTCATAATCTATCTTTTAGAATCAGATTGATAATGTGGCATATAAAACGTTGATGAAAAATAAACTTCAAAATGCAAGTTTAAAATCATTAATAGATTTTTTGATAACAATTTTGTTCACATTAGTATTATCAAAAGTAAAATTTCGAACTTTTTCTTGTATACCATATTCTTGTATAATATTTTTTTAAAACCATGTATGTGTTAGTAGTATTATGAGAATATTCTACACATCTTAATGCAATAATCATTTTATGCATAAGCCATAGGTGATCAATGTAATAAGCTGTAACAGTAATATAACATTTTTTATTAACACTGGTCTATAAATCAGAGGTAAACGATATAACACTATTAAATTTTTTTAGACTTTCAATAACAATTTATTTTCTTTTGTTATATAATTTTATAGTATCAAAATGAAGAGTAATTCTACAATAAGAAGTATACATGTGATAGAGATAATTTTGCACAAGTCGGGTAAAATGTATTGACTCTATCTTCATAAGCGCCATTTCTGCTACAACCATGTATACAGTCATTCCTTTACGAAATTTTCCTGTGAATATAAGAAGGTGGAAATAGTAGAGCCAAAACCGCTAAACACTTGTTCGATCTATTTCGGGTCAACACCGACTGGTTTCGCTTTGCATGTTCATAATATGTGTCTATTCAAATACGTTGTGCTTGAATGGGGCTTTCAACTAAGTTCTTTGCCTCAGTAATTGCAACATACTTTCCAAATATCAACTCCATTTTGAACACCAACTTTTTTACGTGTCCTATGTTGCCAACAATTTGAGGATTCTTTTTTTGACCTATTAATCTCAAGTACTTTTTCTTCTTGGATATCTTTCAAATCAATTGGAATATTTTGAGGTGCACCGTAGCCGAATGGAGTACTTGAACTATTCTTAAACTGATTAATCTCATCACTAGTAAAATCCATCTATAGCTATTCTAGCAAAAGCTATTGAATATTGAGTAAAAGAAACTGAATATTAGAGTAATGAAATTGGGGATTGAAATTGAAACTAGAATACTGGAATATTTGATGAAATTCAACTAAATTGAAGCTTATAGTAAATAAATTGGAGACTAGAATAATGAATATTAGAGTAAAGAAATTGGATATTGGAGATTGATTGAAGTAAATTGATATGAAATTCAAATTTTTTTCACATATTTATAACAAAAAAATGTATCCGTTTCAACTATATTTGAATTTCAAATTCAATTTTTTTTTTTAAAAAAAAGCAAATCTACGGTAGACTGCTATTTTTTTTATGTTTTTAATTTTTCGAAAAAGCTCGACCTTGTCACGAGCTGGCTTGACCTCGAGCCGATGTCCCAAAATGGGGCTCGGCTCGAAACGAACCACGAGTCAGCCTTGCTCGGGCTTTTCCTGTGCCGAGTCACGAGCTGTCCGAATCGACGAGTCACATTGATAGCCCTACTTATTTTCAACATGCAGACCAACTTCTCCTTCAGTAGCGATCTACTTCAAGTTAATTTCTGTATATTTATACAATTATGAGATACATATCCAGTATCTTATACTCAAGAAGGTGTTGAAATAGACATATTAACCCTAATAATAAAGAAGCCTAAAGCGAAAGCTTCAAAAGACTTCTTTCCATTCAAGCTCACAAGGTAAGCCTTGTAGTTCCTCTTTCAATGACCTATCATTCCAAAATGATAGCAATGGTCATTAGATTTGGTATTGCCCTTCTTCGTTTTGACTGTCTTTACCATCTTCGATGCTTTCGTAAAACTTCCCTTGAGACTTCCTTTTAGTGCCTTTAGAGGAAAGAATGGCTAGACTTGTCCACTACCAATTTTGATGTAGGGCTCAACAGCCTTAAGCATGTTCAGCAACTCAATGAGTGTGTATTCGAGCTTATTCATGTTAAATTCATAATAAAATGAGAATAGCTCTCTAGAAGAGATTGTAGAACCTAGTCAATACTTATGTCATGGTCCATGATTAAACCTAATTAAGACAACTTCTCAATATAGTCAATCATTTTCAGTATATGAGAACTGACTAAAGATCATTAAGCCCTTTCGTAGGGGTACAACTGCTTGAAAGTCCCATATATTTCCTTATGTGATTGTTCATCATACAACTCATTGAGAAGAAAAATCATAGTTTAAGCATCCATACCGTCATGCTGATTTTGTAATTTAGATGGCATAGCTGCAAGCATCACACATGTTGCAATATTATCGTCATCACTGTATTTATTATAAAAAGCCACATCTTCTTTAGTCGAGTCCTCAGTGTATTGGTTGTTGTTGAAAAGTTATGCTCATATTGAATTTACTTTGCTTGAAGAAAATAGCTTCTCAATTGGTTTTCGTTTCCTTACAGATAAAATATAAGTATAGAGAGAGCAAGACACACTTGTGTTAAGAGCTACTTTGAAAATAAAGCAAACCCTCTAGCAAATTTTACTTTGTTGATGCACAATAACATGGAAATTGAGCTCACAAGTGTTGGAAATAATAATCATGCACAACAAAATTTAAACAATTTTAATTCCTACAAAATATTTGATTTGTATTTAGGTGGAAATTGTGATTAAAATAATACATTTAGTTAATTCCGCGAAGAACAATCACGATTTGTAATTTATGATTGTCCAATTGTACAGCCTCCAATGATTGGTAAGATAATGAGATAATTATGGTTTCTATTTTCTCATACTAGTAAGATAATGATTGCATGTTATTATTTCTCAAACTCTAATAGATTATTAGTAGAAGTTCAAGTAGACTTGGCCCATCTATTTAATTTGACACGGTCAATTAATTTAATTAATTAAACTTGATCCATAAATTAATCAATCTAACTAATTAACTTAGATTCATTAATAAGCAACCCAATTAATTAATTTTACAAGTGTCCAACACTTATCCATCTTTTTGATGTGTTATTTTCTATTTTGAGAAAAAAAAAATTGTTTAATTTATGAAGATACGAAAATTCATTGGATATGGTTCCCGAGGCTCGAGTTCATTGAAAAACTTTTAGACTTTCGAGTTTGTACATGTTGCAATTTAAGGAACATACACATAAATTCAATACGTTATTTTGGATTTTTAAAAGTAGAGAATGATCCGTACCTTTATAATGAGCCTTCTAGAGTACAAAACAAACATTTGAGGCAAGATAACAAATGACATTACATTCAAGAAAAATAGCATGGGTAGATTTACCCAGACACGAACTAGAAATGATGATTTGGTTTTGGTTTGATTCGGTTCTAGTAACTATGTGGACCCGAGTGATTCTATTAGGTAATATCCCAAAGTGTAACAAATGATTTCATGTATTGAAATATTTGGACCGATTCACCTAACGCACAAGCCTGCACATGACATGCTTAATAGAAAGGCCAAAAAGTCAAGACACTATTAATGTCCGTACAAATTCGTTCGAAAACTATTAGATGATTCACATTAGTTCAGAAGACAAAACTCATCAACAATATTAAAACTATTATCTTCACCCAAATATTCCTTAGACACATTTAAAATTATATGTCGTCTACTTTCTTTATACAGTAAAACCTCCATAAAATAATAGTGTTGGGACTGAGAAAAATTATCGATAAATGATATTTATTTATGAGTATTTTATATTTTATAACTTGAATTATTATTTTACCATAATACATGTACGGAATTAAAAAATAAAAATAAAAATTGAATGTGATGAAATTAAAATTTAATTTTTAAGCACACAAAAATAGTACACATATATACATTAAAGAGGAAACATTAATGAACATGCATTAGCAACATTGTTTTATATTTTGGAAGATTAATCGTTCAACTTATTTCATGTACACATGGAACAAAATTTCTATAGTCATTAGCTTTAACTTAAGATCCTCAATCATTCCAAATTTCACATCTTTTTCTATTAGGCGTCTCATTTGAAAGGTGTTAAAAAAAACTACATTAACTGATGAAATAAGGAGAGCATTAAAAAAATTGTCAAATTAAAGGTTTGTTATTTGTAGTAGTATGAACTTTTATGGATTTAAACAATCCTAATTTTATATATTCGTTGGTCTCTAAAAAATCTCAAAAAAATTATTATCTTATGTATTTAACGAGGTTATTAATTGAAAAAAATACATATATCAGGTGTTTACTATATACAATTTCAATTTTAAGAAATAAGATTTAAACATTCAAAAGTCAGGTGATATATACACACACACACACAGACACACACACACACACACGTAAATTAGATTTTAATAAATATGTATCCAAAAATCAAGCATTCAGTTACGATATTTTTCATTCGAAATAGGATTCTCCACCATAACAAATTGTGAAGATCGAACAAAAGAGAAAAATTACAGAAAACTATTCGAAGTAAATAATCTCGATTCTTACCACAGGAATCTGTATAATTGAAAATCGTTGGATTATTGAGGTCACAAATTGGTATTTATCGGCATTGTAGAGCATATTTTTCAACAACAATGGTCATAAACTGAGTTGATAATAGAAGTAGCGAATTGAGCTTAGTGATCATTCCTAAGTAGGTTTGAACTATTTCGAAGTGAGAATTGGTGACAAATAACATTGTATTGTTGCTGAGTTTTCCTATTTTTGAATTGGCCAAACAATGTTGAAGCTTCAATTATAAGTTGCTGGGACAGAAATCGAAAAGGATTATTGGCCTATAAACTATATGTGACGAAAATTGAAAAAATTCACTATTACTTGTGATATAGATTCAATGGCATGTGACCAATTCCCTATAATATATAACCTGTTGATATAGATCTATGACCTACAACACATTATGACATGTGACCTGCAATATTGATCCAATGAACTATGACTAATTCTCTTGGATGCGTGACCTTTGACCTATGGAATATGACATGTGACATGTAAAATGTTACCTATGATATTGATCAAATGGCCTATGACTAGTTCTTTTGTATCTGTGACATATAGACATTGATCTATTATCCATGCAATATTACACGTGACATGTGAACTGTTGTTACCTCTGACATGTAATATATGAACGATGTCATGTTATCAGTGCACAAATATATGTGACTAGTTAATTTTGATATGTGACCTATACAAGATGACGTGTGACATGTAAAGTAGGAACCATAGTTATAAAATATGGATTGGACCGGCTGGTTCTGCTCGAAAACCGTCCAACCGGACCGGTCTGGTCCGAGTTGTACAAATTTAGTGGTGGACGATCGAACAATGGGTTTTTAAGTAACCTGCCGTCCCATTTTCCCTTGACCCAACCGGGTCTTATGTTTCTTTCTTTTTTTTTAAAACCTATTTTCTCCTCTTTCAAATTCCCTAATTCACGTTATTAGAAGATTCTTCTTCCAAAATCAAACTCTTCTGTTGCCGCCTCCAATTCAATCACTCCAAAAAATTTAAATCTCCAATTTCAAGTCTTAAGAGATGGAAGAACATGTCAATACGAAACCACTGGAAATAAAGAGTTTGATTGATTAGTTGAAAATATTCTTGTGTTAGATTTCAATTGTTTTTTTTTCAGAATAAGATATAGTTAGTTATTTTTGTGCAATTTAAGATTCTTACAAAGCATACATATGAATTCCAAAGAGGAATTTTTGTTTCTATATTGTTTTACAGATTTGAATGGGACACAGCAATGATTTTTGGATTTGGACGTCAATTTACATAATAATATATTTGGACGTCAATTTTTAGATTTGTGCAGCATGTTAAACGTTTTGATTTTTGTTATATAATGAATAATCAGTAGCACAGATCATTTTTGGTGTGAAAGGAACAAATATGTAAAAGTATTAAAACCTGTTAAAATAACATATTATTTCTGGTGTGAACAGAACATATTATTTCTGGTGTGCTTCGCTTGAGATGCATGTGAAAATGTTAAAACTATCTGATTTTTGTTAGACAATGAAAATCAGTTGTCTGTGCCCTTTAATTGTTCAGTGTAGAATACCTAACACCAAGGCATCTACTCTTCCGAAACAAAACACACAACATGGACTATGCAATTTGACCCAAAAAGTCTACGTATTACATGAGTATTCATACATGGACTTGTGTGATTATTGTCACGCAGGATGGAAATTGAATCGAGTGGCTCGTCGCGACTTGACACGTGGGATTCTCAGGCTCATCTAGTCCCTAGACGAGCCGAAGCTGAGCTGAGCCCACGAGCACTTTCGAAAATAAAGACTGTTTGTTCACTAATGAAAAGTTTTGTGACAATTATCAACGGTCGAAAAACTTTCCAATATCACCGTTGGGGTCCCTCTAGAGGTGGCAACCGAGCCGAGCGGCTCGTTGGTTCGGCAAAAACAAGCTTGAGCACGAGCCGAGCAGGGGGGCTCGGTAGATGAGCCGAGCCTGCTTGGCTCGCCTGATGGGCGAGCGGCTCGTCGAGCTGGGCCCACGAGCGGGCTCGTCCTTTATACAAGCCACGAGCCGGCTCAGCTCATGGCTCGTATAAAAAAAAATTTTAAAAAAAAAAGTTCAGTGACTAGAACGGTTATTGATTGGTCCTTAAATTTTTTTTTTTTCAATTTCATTTTTCCATATAAATACTCATCCGTTACAACATATTTTTCTCATCAAATTTACTATCAAATATCAAACATCTCATTCTCTACAATTTCTTTACAAATCATTATCATCATTCTACATACTCTTCCTTCCACATTTTATTTTTACATTATCGAGTTGTAATCTTAATTTTATAATTTATTTTCTATAATACTGCATAATCTTCATTCATTTCTCAATTTAACATTCAATTTCAATTATTTACAAATTGATTCACGCTTATTTGTTGAAAACTAATTCAATATCGGGAATGAATTCGCCATTCCAGAAAATATTCAAAATTTCGATGCTCATGAAAGTAGTCGTCCAATTGATTTGGATGACATTGATGTTGATATTAGTCATTCAATTGATTTGGAACAAGATAAAGATCAAGAACCTACATTAGATATTCCCGATGCAAGAGGGAAAAGAAATGGGAAGAAGCAGGCAAAATGTTGGGACCATTTTAAATTGGTTCAAANAAAATATTCAAGATTTCGACGTTTATGAAGGTAGTTATCCAATTGATTTGGATGACGTTGATATTGATGCTAGTCATCCAATTGATTTGGAAAGAGATGAAGAACCTGCATTAGATATTCCCGATGCAAGAGAGAAGAGAAAAGGAAAGAGATAGGCAAAATGTTGGGACTATTTGTAATTGGTTCAAACTGGTCGTATAATCGAGGTAGTTCCAGAAACCAAAGCAACATGTAAATACTGTCAACAACGATTGACATGACAAAAAGGCATTGGAACCACTCACCTGAACCGTTACTACAAAACATTTGAGGCCAAACATGAGCTTCTTCCAGCTGGTCAAACGCAACTACAGTTTGGTAGTCCAGGTGCCCATGCTGCTACTACGCCACTTTCTACGTGGATGCATTCAGATGAAAAGGTCGAATGGGAATGGTAAAGCTCGTTGCCGCAACGGAGTTGTCACTAGCAATAGCGGACAACCAACATTTTGTTTCCTCCGTCAAACAATATCTTCAACCGAGGTACGTTGGGGTAAGTCGAAATACAATTCGTTCTGATACAATTGAATATTTTCTTCATTCAAAGAAACTATTGATTGTGGATTTAAAAAAATATGAGGGTGTGATATCTTTAACGTCGGATTTGTGGGAATGG
>CAIGRP010124774.1:0-17078 GCA_903798385.1 Fraxinus cuspidata | reverse complement strand
TTTAGCCACGCCTCTATCACCTCAAGCGTGAGCTATCCTCTCTGCAACAAAACATCAACTCCATACATGAATATTACAACCAAATCAAACAAATATGGGATGAATTAAGCCATCTTCAAAACAACAATGACCTCAAGGATTTGCAAAAACAAGCCGACAATGAACGCGTCTTCCAGTTTCTTCTCAGCCTAAATGAGTCCTTTGCCCAACTCAGAACCCAAATCCTAGCTATGGACCCCCTTCCCCCCATCACAAAGGTTTTCTCTATCTTATTTCAAGAAGAGCAGTAGCGCCTCCTTCACATTCGACCACTTCCGGGGAATCCATGGCCTTTGCAGCATCCAACTCCAGCAACACAAAGAGTACTTCTCATTGCACTGAATGTGGCAAAATAGGTCACACTCGTGACCGATGCTGGAGAATCGTCGGATACCCACCCGGTCGCGATCAACGCTCCAAGCTCCGTCCATCTCTCCTCGGCAAACCACCGCCTAGATTATCTCTGGTGGCGAATCAGGCTTCTTTCTCCCGAGGATCGTCGCCGGTACCTGGATTAACACCGGAGCTCTACCAAAAATTGCTGGACTTGCTCAATCCGACATCCACTCCCTCCAATTTTGTCGATATCTCCCCTTCTTCCTCTTTCGATAACCGTCACGACTGGGTAGTGGACAGTGGCGCTAGCGCCCACATGTGCCACGACAGGAGTGCCTTCTCCAATTTGAGATTCCCATCTTCACCTCTCTCGGTGCAATTGCCGAATGGGCACACCATCCCTATTAAGGGTATCGAAAATTGCACATTATNCACGACTGGGTAGTGGACAGTGGCGCTAGCGCCCACATGTGCCACGACAGGAGTGCCTTCTCCAATTTGAGATTCCCATCTTCACCTCTCTCGGTGCAATTGCCGAATGGGCACACCATCCCTATTAAGGGTATCGAAAATTGCACATTATCCCCCTCCCTCATCCTTTTAAATGTCTATTTTACCCCAGACTTTCTTTTTAATCTCTTATCTGTCCCTCAACTTACCACTAACACAAATTGCATTGTCTCTTTTTCCTCTAAAATTTTTTTGTTTCAGGACCCACAATCGACGAGACTGATTGGAGCGGGTGATTTTTACAATGGGCTCTATGTGTACCGGCCCAACAATGTTTTGGCCCTCTCCGTGCAATCCACTAAAAATAAAGATTTATGGCACCAACGCCTAGGTCATCCCTCTCGTCTTGTTATTTCCCAATTATTTCCTAATTCGTATGTTGTTTCGGATTGTGATATTTGTGCCCGTTCTAAGCACACACGTTTACATTTTTCCTCTAATGATAATAAAAGTTCTTTTGCTTTCAATAGAATATTTTGTGACATTTGGGGTGGCTATCATACTCCTTCCATTTGTGGTTCTCATTATTTTCTCACTATAGTCGATGATTTTTCACGCACCACCTGGATCTATCTCATGCGTTACAAATCTGAGGCATACACAAACCTCATGCATTTCTTTGCCCTTGTTCAAAACCAGTTTAATACCACAGTTAAAAAAATTCGCACGGATAATGGACAAGAATTTCTCTCACAAAATTTTCAAACCTATATTCATGATCACGGTATTATTCATGAACGTACCTGCGTTGAAACCCCACAACAAAATTGCGTTGCTGAGCGAAAACACAGGCACCTCCTGAATATTGCTCGTAGCCTTCGCTTTCAGGCACACTTACCCCTAAATTTTTGGGCGAATGTGTACTCACCGTAGCATATCTCATTAACCGTACACCAAGTTGCACACTTCAGAATAAATCTCCTTTCGAACTTCTCTTCAACACCATTCCAAACTATAATCACCTCCGTGTGTTTGGTGTCTATGTTCTGCCCAAACCCTCCGGGCCCATCGAGATAAATTCTCTCCTCATGCCTCAAAATGCATATTCCTTGGCTACCTTAGTAACCACAAAACATACAAACTCTACAATCTTGACACACATTCAATCTTCTTCTCTCGAGATGTCACCTTCCGTGAAGACATCTTTCCCTTTCAAGACATTCCAGATATTTCCCACCCATCCCTTCCTATCCTCCCCTTACCCATTCCCGAACCCATTCCCGAACCCATCCTAAAAACCTCATTCCTTCCCCCTCCTGCTACCACCACAGCCCCTCTCTCTTCCTATACTTCCCTTCGTCCTCGTCGCACTACCACTCGACCTGCTTATCTCCAGGATTATGTTTGCATGACTCAACACGCAGGGCCCACGAAATCATCACCCGCTGCATTATCCTCAGGTACTGCTTATCCCTTATCTGCTTTCCTTTCTTATTCTCGTTTTTCACCTTCTCATTTTAACTTTTTACATGCTCTCACCTCTTCTGTTGAACCTTCTTGTTATTCCACTGCCCTCCGCCATTCCCATCGGCATGAAGCAATGTCTAATGAGCTCCGTGCTTTTAAAGCTAATTCCACCTGGACACTTGAACCACTCCCTCCCTTGTAAGAAACCCATCGGTTGCAAATGGGTTTTTAAAACCAAGCTCAATGCAGATGGTTCCATTGAAAGATATAAAGCTCGCCTTGTTGCAAAAGGCTACACTCAAGTTGAAGGACTCGATTATCACAATACATTTGCACCTGTTGCAAAAATGACTATTGTTCGATGTTTACTAGCTATAGCTGCCGCTAGACAATAGATCATTCACCAACTTGACGTCAACAATGCCTTCTTACACGGTGACCTTGATGAAGAAGTATACATGTTACCACCTTTTGGATATTGCCCTAAGGGGGAGACTCGTGTCTGCCGCCTCCGCAAATCTCTCTACGGCCTCAAACAAGCATCCCGCAACTGGTTTTTTAAACTAACCACTGTTCTTCTTGATATAGGTTTTACTCAATCTCAAGCAGATCACTCTTTATTTACCCTGGTCAAAAACACGTGTATCACCATTGTGCTTGTCTATGTTGACGATATTCTGGTTGCTGGAAATGATCTTTCCCAAATTGAGGACTTCAAACGTGCTCTCTCCACCAACTTCAAAACCAAGGATCTCGGTCCCCTCAAATTTTTTCTTGGCCTTGAAGTTGCTCGTTCACGGGAAGGCATCTTCCTTAATCAACAAAAATATGCCCTTGATATTTTGAATGACAGTGGTCAACTTGGTGTCCGGATCGCCCCCTTTCCCATGGAACAAAACTTGAAGCTCACAAATCTCGATGGTGCCCTTCTTTCCGACCCTAGTGCCTATCGACGACTTGTGGGACGTCTCATCTACCTGACCATCACTCATCCTGATATTGTATTCGCAGTAAACACTCTCAGTCAGTTCATGCATGCTCCCCGTCTTCCTCACATGCATGCCGCTACTCGTGTTCTCCGATACATCAAAGGCAGCCCAGGCCAAGGCATTTTTTTTTCGTCCTCCAATACTTTACATGTTACTGCCTATACTGATTCGGATTGGGCCAGTTGTCCGACCACTAGCCGTTCCACCACCGGCTATTTCATTCAGCTTGGCACGAGTCCCATTTCTTGGCGCACAAAAAAAAAATGACAGTAGCTCGCTCTTTCGCTGAAGCTGAATATCGTGCCATGGCCGTCACCACCTGCGAGCTTACCTGATTGAAACAACTCCTCGATGACTTTGGTATTCCTCACCCTGAACCTTTCACCTTACATTGTGATAATCAATCTGCTCTCCACATTGCCCATAATCCGGTGTTTCATGAACGAACTAAACATATTGAGATTGATTGTCACATTATTCGCGACAAAATCCGGTCCGGTCTTGTCACCACGGTGTAGACGTCATCACATGAGCAAATTGCAGACATCTTCACTAAAGCCTTGGGCAGATAACTTTTTCACCACTTTTTACTCAAGTTGGGCATTACGGATCTTCATGCCCCAACTTGAGGGGGAGTATTGACACAAAATCAGCCACAGAATCACCACTCATACTAGCTCATTTACAGGATTCCAAGCTTGCAAAATCAGCCACAGAATCATCACCACAATTTTAGGAATGGTCAATGTTTTGTAAATCATTTCCTTACACATGTTGATTTCCATACCTAGTCTAGCTTCTTGTATCTATTTAATCAACAGCAATGTATCGTTTGAAAACACAAGTGACAGAAATAAAAACTATTCTGCTTCTCTTATATTATTCAACAGTCAGTGTATATGTTTTTACAGATTTTGTAATTGTCTTGTTAATATTTTTGTTGGGAAGATAGATCTGGAAGAAGACTTTGGATTGAAAATAATTGATTTAGTCTCTTTTTAATTGTTAATCTATTCGGATTGTGTGCTGGGTTTCAGCCCATACTTAGCAATTCTACATCTATTAATTCTACAAAATAATAAGATTTGTGAGATTCATTTTCTGATTGTAAGATTTCTTTTGGGAACTTCATCAAATATTCAAAATAGGTTAGCATTATTGGTGTACTTGACTACTTGTCATTCTGTACGCTAAGTAATAAGTTTAAAATGATCTCCCCTGCAAAGAAATGGCAATCAGGGGTAGTTCATTTTGTTAGGTCAATTATATATAACTAGAGATATTAAGGAAGAATATGCATCTTAAGCTGTCAGTTGTCAGTAAGTCGAGTCCTATACCGTGGCCAATGCTGCTTTCTTGATTGTTGCTTATGTATAATTTTTTGACTTGTTAATTTTGTGGGTTGATTTTTGGTTAACAATTGTGGGTTTAAAATGATTATCACAAAGATTTTGATTATAGTTTAAACAAGTGTTAGCTTTTCGGAACAAGTGCCAGTGTTAAGGAAAATTTTGTGAATGGATGCATATCTCTTCCTTGTTATTGACACATCTGCAATTTATCAATTTGCATCGACGTGGTACAAGAAGATTATACATACTGCTGTGACTAAAAATCAGGTGGCTGCCCCGACTGAAGCTGTGGGACCACTCGTAATCAAATCGCTTCGGCTCCTTCTACATTAGCCGAGGCCCATGTCCGAGGCGCTTCATGGATTTGAGGCTCTGCTCTCCAACAACCCACATGTAAAGATTGAACTCATGTTCTTTTTCGAATGATTGATATGACCCTTGTAAATAGTGTATATGTGTCCCGTCTTGTCAATGTAAAAACATTAAATGCTTAAAAGGGCTGGCAGGTCAACTGGATGGCTAGGACTTGATGCCTTGGCTGAAGAGATGATGCCACGTGTAATTTGATCCAAATGTCACCATTCCATTTGTAACACTATAAATACCATCACCATGTAACAATTAAGGACTAATGCAAATTCATATACTTTGAGCAATATTTTCCTCTCATTCGCTCATAGCATATTCAGATTTGATTCTAAACGATTGGTGCTTATTATACAATCGTGTCACAAATATTTTGCCGGAGTTCGAACGGAAACGTCTCGTGTCAAACTCGACAAGGGTGCAGGTTAATTAGAACAGATCTATATCGTTGATCTATCTTTTAAGTGTCGGAACTTGGCTTACATGTGCACGAGTGGGTCCGGTATCTGTTGGCAATATTTTTTTAGGTCCACATACCATGAATTAGTAAAGGAGTCTTGTTCCTTATTTTGGTTTCCAGTTCTTCTTTTCTTTCATTTGTGTTTGGTTGGTCCAAATGTACATAGCATATTTTATAGGAAAAACAATTTCTACTACAAGCAAGTACTTCATCCACAAAGTTTTTCCAGAATTTAAATGATTTCACTTATTGTCCTTGAGATCAATCAGTTTAGTTCATTTTACTTATTGTCCAAACTACATTTCATGCTTTGCGACAAGAAGATAATCTAACCATACACGGCATTTAAATATGCAGAGTATATGCAGACTGGAAGAGCTACTTAAATAAAGTTTATTGTTTCGGTTTTGGAGCTTGAAATAGTGGGTGGATGATGACCAACTGATGCGTTCTTCATCAAGATGGGTCCAAATCACAATGTTAAAAGGGCTGACCTATCTATAGTAGTTGGTCTATTAATTATATTTTTTGTCATGTGTTCCATTGCACTTAATTTGTTTGATGTTATGAAGTTTTTGTGTTCAATGTAAGTGAATGGTAACCATTGTCATTTTTGTAGCTTGAACATGTGAATTGAAGCAATACAATCAAGCTTCATGCAAATTCATATTAATTAGTGTACATTTGAAATTTTTACATTTTTGATATTATTAATTTACAAGAATACATAATTAATCTAATAATACAATAAATATATGTTTTTTTTATAAATTTAATACAAATTTGCGTTCGGAATTGTTTTCGTAGGAAACTTTCATCAAAAATTTGGAAGGAAAAATAGGAATGGAATTGATTTCGTAGAAAATAATGTAGGAATATACCAACAAAATTAGCAACAACAAATTCGTTAGTATTTTCCATAAAACTAAACCATCAATAAATTGTTGCTAAAAAATTCATCGGTATTTCCAACGGACTTGTATGAGTAGCTAATTCCTTCGATAATCACTAACGGTTATGTTTCCATAGAAAAATTATCAGCTCACACCAACGATATGTGTGGACGACAAAAATTTTCGTCGGTAAGTAAGATTACCTATGGAATATCGGCCCTTAGCAACGAAAATTTCCATCGTTGAAGGTGCATTTTCTAGTATATATATATGTATGTTAGTAGGTACACCTTCAAATTTCCTTTTGGCAGAAAAATAAAAACAATAAAACAAGGTTCTAGATAATTCTTAATTGTGGGAGATAATTAAGAGATTTTTCTACATCCTTAAGTCTAGCAAAACCAACATACGTATTTCAATGTCAGTGATGTTGTGTCTTGATTTCACTTTCCCAAAATAGGAAATTCAAGTAAGATTATCGATGAAATATCGACCCTCGGCGACAAAAATTTCCATCATTGAAACCGCATTTTCTAGTATATATATATATATTGAGAGATTTTTCTACATCATTAAGCCCTAGCAAAACTTACATACATATATCAAAGTCGGTGGTGTTCTGTCTTGATTTCACTTTCCCAAAATAGGAAATTCACTCTTCGGCTCCAAATTCCCATTCTCCTAATAATGGGCTGCACAAAATCAAAGATAGAGAGCAAATAAATTCTTCGATGCAACTAGCAGAAGTAGTATGTAGAGCGGGCCATTACAGTCTGTAACAAGTTTGCGACGACCATGCGATGCCTTTGAAGAACATTGGCGCCACCATCAGCGACTTCTTCGGGAGAAGTTGCATAACCTGTCAACGGTGGTGATGTTATCCTTAAGCCACCAATTTTTTCAGATTTTATCCTAACCTTTATTTTGTGACGGTGAATGTCCCTAACCATTCATGAATACGCAGTTGGAGTGTATCTATATAGAAACCGTCCTCTTTTCTATTAATTGACCAAAAAATCAAATTTTGACCAATTTAAATAAGAGCATTTTTGTCAATCTTATATTGATAATTAAATTAATTGAATTAAAACAAAAAAAAGTAAGAAATTGCCTCCCGCCCTACCCCTCAAAACCTTCATTTTCGCCACCTTCTTCTACCACCGTCGACTCCACTATCGTCACCCCACCATCCCTGGCCTAACTCACAAAACCCTAACAAAAATCGAACAAAAACTTTTCGCACTAAATTACAGCAGTCGGATTCGAAAATTACAGGAGCGACTTGAATTATAGCAGTTGGATTCGAAAATGGCGAAACAACATTAAAAAATTACAATAGCCGGATAGAAACCAGTGTCCGAACTTTAATTGAGACCATAAGATTCTAATATTTTACTAACTCAAATGAAATTTTCTCACTCGCATAAAAATATGCACGGTTGAATATAAACACACTTATCACTCTCTATATGCTTCATCTCTCTTATCTCACTCATACACACACACACACACACACACATATATAGAGAGAGAGAGAGAGAGAGAGAGAGAGGTGGTTGCACCTTTTTCGAAATTTCCTTTTGGCGTGGAAAGAAGAACAATAAAACAAGCTTCTAGATATATCTTAATTATGGCGGGATAATTGAGAGACTTTTGCATCCTTAAGCCTAGTAAATCCTATATACATATTTCAAAGTTGGTGATGTTGTGTCTTCATTTCACTCTCCCGAAACAGGAAAGTTACTCTTTGACTCCAAATTCCCAGTCTCCCAATAATGGTTGCACGAGATAAAAGATAGAGAGTGAAGAAACTCATCGATGCAACGAGCGGAAGCTGTATATGGAGCGAGCCATTATAGTAAGTAACAAGTTTGCGGCGATCCACTCTACCCATGCGATGTCTTTGAAGAACATTGGCACTTTCCCCAGTGCTGCTCTCAGGGAGAAGTTGTATTTCTCGTCGGTACCCTTAAGCCTCTAATTTTTGCAAACTTTACCATAACCTTTCGTAAATATATAGTTGGAGTCCACCTGAATGGAATTCGTCCATTTTTCCATTAATTGACCAAAAAATTCAAAATTAGATCAATTTTGACAAATTTAAATCGGGGTATTTTATATTAATAATTAAATAAATTAAATTAAAATTTAAAAAAAAAAACAGAGAGAGAAACTGCCCCTACCCTACCCCACAAATCCTTCATCGTTGCCACCATCTTCCACCAGCATTGACGTCGCTTTCGATACCTCCATCATCCCCAGCCTAACCCACCAAACCCTATTGAAAACGAAAACAAAAAACTTACGCACTATATTACAACAATCGGATTCAAAAATGACGAAACAAGTTTCAAGAATCACAGTTGTCGAAAAGAAAGCAGTGACTGAACACTCACTGAGACCACTAGATTATAATATTTTACTCACTCAAATGAGAGTTTCTCACTCCTACAATACATATACACGGATGGATCTATACACACTTATCACTCTCTTATTTCACTTACACACACACACATATATATAGAGGTAAATATGTCGGTAGGTGCACCTTCTTCAAAATTCCGTTTTGCTGGGAAAAGAAGAACGATAAAACAAGCTTCTACATAATTGTGAGGGGATAATTGAGAAATTTTTCTACATCCTTAAGCCTAGCAAAACTTACATACATATTCCAATGTTGGTGATGACGTATCTTCATTTCACTCTCTCGAAACACGAGATTCACTCTTCGGCTCCAAATTTCCATTCTCCCAATAATGGATTGCTTGAAATCGAAGATAGAGAGCAAAGAAACTCATCTTACGATCAATAACAAGTTTGCGGCGGCCCACTCGACCCATGCGATGTCTTTGAAAAACATTAGCGTCGTTCTCAATGACTAAGCTCAGGGAGAAATTGTATATCACGTTAGTGGTGGTGATGCCATCCTTGAACCTCCAATTTTTACAGACTTTGCTATATATGTGTGTGTACGCGCGTGCCCGCGCGTGCGTGCAGTTGGAGTCCTGGATGGAAACCGTTCACTTTTTCATTACTTGACCAAAAAAAATCAAAATTTGATCAATTTTAACCAATTTAAATAGGAGCATTTTGTCAATCTTATATTAATAATTAAATAAATTAAATTTAAAAAAAAATAGAGAGAGAAAATGCCCTTGCCCTACCCCCAAAATCCTTCATCTTCGCCATCTTCTTACATCATTGTCGACACCTCTATCGTCACCGCAACCATCCTAGTCTGACCCACCAAACCCTCATGAAAATTGATAAAAAAAAAAAAAATTGCACTATACTACAACAGTCGGATTCAAAAGTTACAACAACGACTTGAACTACATCAGTCTGATTCGAAAATGGCAAAACAAGTTTTAAGAATTACAGTAGCCGGAAAGAAAGTAGTGGTCGAACACTCACTGAGACCACTAGATTCTAATATTTTACTCGCTCAAATGACATTTTCTTACTCTTCCAATACATACACACAGCTCGATCTATACACACTTATCACTCTCTATATGTCGTCTCTCTCTCTCTTATTTCACTTACACACACACACACACACATAGAGGTAAATATGTCAGTAGGTGCACCTTCTTCAAAATTTCCTTTCAGTGGCGAAAGAAGAGCAATAAAACAAGTTTCTACATAATTCTTAATTCTGGCGGGATAATTGAGAAATTTTTCTACGTCCTTAAACCTAGCAAAACCTACGTACATAATTCAATGTCGATGATGTTGTGTCTTCATTTCACTCTCTCGAAGTAGGAAATTCACTCTTCGACTCCAAATTTCCATTCACCCAATAATGGGCTACACGAATTCGAAGATAGAGAGCGAAGAAACTCATCGATGCAAGAGCGGAAGCAGTATATGGAGGGGGTCATTACGATTTGTAACAAGTTTCAACGGTCCACTTGAACCACGCAATGTCCTTGAAGAACATACCCTTAGTGATTATGCTGAGGGAGAAGTTGCTTTAACCCGTGGGCAGTGGTGATGCTACCCTTTAGCCAACAATTTTGAAAACCTTACCTTAACCCTAATTTTGTGACATTGAAGGTCTCTAACCTCTTATAAATATGTAATTGGAGTGCATTAGTACGGAAACCGCCCACTTTTCCATTGATTGACTAGAAAAATCCGAATTTGTTCAATTTTGACTAATTTAATTAAAGGTATTTTTTTCAATCTTATATTGATAAGTAAATTAATTAAATTAAAACAAAAAAGGAGAAACAACCCTCTGCCTCACCCCTTAAATCCTTCATTTTTCAATTTACTTTTGCAACTGTACTAGCTTGGACGGGATATATGTAAATGATTTTTCATTAATGGCACATAATGATGATTTCCTTCTATCATTATAAATATCCCTATTGCTATAGCTACCTATCTAGACACATAAGTTATGGATTTCAAGGTACATACTTCCATTAAAGGACAAAGAAATTGTAGTACACTAAGAACAACACATACACACACGCACAAAAAGTGGAAATGAAGGGAGAAATACGGATTCACATGCGCGAATAATGAATTATACATTCACTTTTACAGCTTTCGAGGGCTTAGACTCCTCGTTGAACTGTGAGCACTAACTGAGCTCACTGAACCATAAAAATATTCTCTATTTCCTTACCACTTAGTGACGTACTATGTTTGTCTCCGAATATCTCCTTCCATTAAGAATATTTTATGGTTTCTTTTTTATGCTACAGGCAGCTGAGAAAATGAAACTTCAATATCGAAAAAAAGTTTGCTTCGTTGAATAAGTTGAAGAAGAAACATGGCTCAAATACATATACCTTAGAGATGATGAATGCAGAAGTTAGTCATTTGCATACCGAATGCATCGTTGACATGCAATCCATGGACTTCAAGGTTTCAGAAATTAATAATTTGTGCGATGGTCAATTGTATCCGAAACTCGTTTCCCTTGTTGATGCGTAAGTACTATGCTGCTATGAGAAATGATTTTTGATGTCTAACCGTTGTTGAGGATCTGTAACTTGCTTCCATTGGTTGTAAACGAAATAATTAATGTGGCATATACCATGATTGCTTCATTAAACACGTTAAGTATTCTAATATGATACCATGAATTTCTCTTTATTCTAATACCATTTGTTGTAAACAAAATAATTAATGCGGCATATACCATGACCTCCTGATTAAACAAGTAAACTCTAAGTATTCTAATATAATACCAAGGCGATGAGGATGCCTACCAAATGCAATGTGTTCAGGTCATATTAAAGTCTATGATGAGCCTGAAGAGAGATTTTCCAGTACTTATCCAGGCGATGTTAGATATTTCTCATGCTTGTTCGGATATGAATAGCAACTTGAGGTCCATCGCGCCTTCGCAAAATAGAAGTCGGGATTGATGAATAGTCTAGCTACAATGCACATCTTGTTCTGTATGTCTAAATTTTGGATTTATGTTCATACTTGTCATTGACCATTTAAATTCATCTTATTTTAAATTTTGTCTATCACTTTTGCAACTATACTAGCTTGGACAGGATATATGTTAATGATTTTTAATGGCACATAGTGATGATTTCCTTCTATCGTTATGAATATCCCTATTGCCATAGCTACCTAGCCAGACACATAAGTTATAGATTTCGTAGGAAATAATGTAGGAATTTACCAACGAAATTAGCAACAATAAATTTGTTAGTAATTTCCATAAAACTGAATCATCAATAAATTGTTGCTAAAAAATCTATCGGTATTTCCAACTGATTTGTATGAGTAGGTAATTAAGTCGGTAATCACTTACGGTTATGTTTCCATCGAAAAATTACCGGCTCACCAACAATATGTGTCCACGACAAAATTTTCATTGGTAAGTAAGATTACCGATGGAATATCGGCCCTTAACGACAAAAATTTCTATCGTTGAAGCCGCATTTTCTAGTGTGTGTGTGTGTGTGTATATATATATATATATATATGTATGTTAGTAGGTACACCTTCAAAATTTCCTTTTGGTAGGGAAATAAAAACAATAAAACAAGGTTCTAGATAATTCTTAATTGTGGGAGATAATTGAAAGATGTTTCTACATCCTTAAGCATAGCAAAACCTACATACATATTTCAATGTCGATGATGTTGTGTCTTGAGCGCTTCATTGACCACGTAAACTCTATGTATTCTAATATGATACCATGAATTTCTCTTGCTTATATTCATGTGCACGAACTTCCAGGTTTCATTGTTCTTACTACCCCAAAAATCACTTAGGCTATGTGTCAATGTTAGCCTTAAAATCTATACTAAGCTTTTGTAATAGATCATAGAATGGCTACGATGTGGGAAACGATGGGAATTTACCATGAAGAACAATATAGGATAGTCCGAGCTCGTGGGCGTTGGCACATGTCTCAATCTCCTTAAAAACGAGTAACCTCGACCATAACCGCACTCGACGGTTGTATAATGTTGTTCAAGAGTGGCTTACACATTTCAGTAATCTCACGTCACAACAAAAAGAGTATGTTGAAGCGCTCAATGAATGGATGAAGCTAAGCCTCATTCCTGTTGGTAAGCACTTGAAGGACAAAGTTCATGGGACCTAAAATCCCCCTATACAGACACCCTTGCACGTCTAGCATGCTTATCTAAAGAGGATTTCGGATGAGCACATGAAAGATGTCATTAGTAACTTTGCTGCTATGATTCAGAGTACATGGCCGAATCAGAAAGGGGAATTAAATCTTAAAAATAAATGTGCAAAGTCGATGGAAAAGCGAATAAAAAGAAATGATGAGTACGATAATTGGCATAAAAAATATGTGCAGAAGAGAACCAATGCAGGTAGGGCAGTGGAAGAGGATCGCATTGCAGAAAGGCGTAAACATGTTGAAGCTGCAGAACTGAAATTCCAAGGCGATGAGGATGCCCACCAAACGTAATGTGTTCGTGTCAGATAAAAGTCTATGATGAGCCGAAAGAGAAATTTGCCAGTACTTATCCAGACGATGTTAGATTTTTCTCATGCTTGTTTGGATATGAATAGCAACTTGAGGTCCCTCGCGCATTCACAAAACAGAAGTCGGGATTGATGAATATTCTGGCTGCAATGCACATCTAGTTCTACCTGTCTAAATATGGATTGATCTTCATGTTATCACTGACCTCTAAAATTCACCCTTTTTTAACATTTAACCTGCTATGCTACCACTTTTGCAACTGTACTAGCTTGTAAAGATATATGTTGATGATTTTTCATTAATGGCACATAGTGATGATTTCCTTCTATCGTTATGAATATCCCTATTGCTATAGCTACCTAGCCAGACATATAAGTTATGGATTTCAAGGTACATACTTCCATTAAAGGATAAAGAAATTGTAGTACATGAAGAACAACACATACACATACGCACAAAAAGTGGAAATGAAGGGAGAAACACTGCTTCATAAGCGCGAATAATGAATTATACTTTCACTTTTACAGCTTTCGAGGGCTTAGACTCCTCATTGAACTGTAAACACTGACTGAGCTCATTTTCGTTATTGAATCATAAAAATATTATCTGTTTCTTTACCACTTAGTGACGTACTATGTTTGTCTTAAAATATCTCCTTCCATTAAGAATAGTTTGTGGTTTGTTTTTTGATGCTACAGGCAACTGAGCAAATGAAACTTGAATATCGAAAAAAGGTTGCTTCGTTGAATAATTTGAAGAAGAAACATGGCTCAAATACAGATACCTTAGAGAGGATGAATGCATATCATTGGCATGCAATCCATGAACTTCAAGGTTTCAAAAAATAATAATTTGTGCGATGGTCAACTTTATTCGAAACTCGTTTCCCTTGTTTATGCGTAAGTACTATGCTGATATGAGAAATACTTTCTGATGTCTAGCCATTGTTGAGGATCTGTAACTTGCTTCCATTACCATTGGCTGTAAACGAAATAATTAATGCGACATATACCATGATTGCTTCATTAAACACGTTAAGTATTCTAATATGATACCATGAATTTCTCTTGATTCTATTACCATTTTTTGTAAACAAAATAATTAATGCGGCATATACCATGACAGCTTCACTAAACACGTAAACTCTAAGTATTCTAATACGATACCGTGGATTTCTCTTGCTTCTATTACCATTTGATGTGTAGAAAATAATTAATGTAGTATATACCATGAGTGCTTCATTGACCACGTAAACTCTATATATTCTAATATGATACCATGAATTTCTCTTGCTTATCTTCATGTGCATGAACTTCCAGGTTTCATTGTTCTTACTACCCCAAAAATCACTTAGGCTATGTGTCAATGTTAGCCTTAAAATCTATACTAAGCTTTTGTAATGGATCACGGGATGGCTACAATGTGGGAAACGATGGGAATTTACCAAGAAAAACAATACATGGTAGTGTGAGCTCTTGGGCATTGGGACATGTCTCAATCTCCATCAGAAACGAGTGACTTCCACCATAACCGCACTCGACGGTTGTATAATGTTGTTCAAGAATGGCATACTCATTTCATTGAGCTCATGTCACAACAAGAAGAGTATGTTGAAGCGCTCAATGAACAGATGAAGCTAAGCCTCATTTCTGAGGGTAAGCACTTGAAGGACAAAGTACGTGGGACCCAAAATCCCCCTATACAAACACTCTTGCACGTCTGGCATGCTTATCTGAAGAAGATTCCGGATGAGCACATGAAAGATGTCACAGTAAATTTGTTGCTATGATTCATAGTACACGGCCAAATCAGAAAGAGGAATTAAATCTTAAAAACAAATGTGCAAAGTCGAGGGAAGAGCGTATAAAAAGAACTGATGATTACGATGATTGGCATGAAAAATATGTGCAGAAGAGAACCAATGCAGGCAGGGCGGTGGAAGAGGATCTCATTGCAGAAAGGCAAAAACATGTTGAAGCTACAAAACTGAAATTCCAAGGCGATGAGGATGCCTACCAAATGCAATAATTTCGGGTCGGATTAAAGTCTATGATGAGCCTGAAGAGAATTTTGACAGTGCTTATCCAGGCGATGTTAGGTTTTTCTCATGCTTGTTCAGATATGTATAGCAACTTGAGGTCCATCGTACATTCACAAAACAGAAGCCAAGATTGATGATAGTCTAACTGCAATGCACATCTCGTTCTACCTGAATTTGGATTGATGTTCATATTATCATTGACTTCTAAAATTCACTCTTTTTCACATTTAGTCTACTATGCTATCACTTTTGCAAATATACTAGCTTGGACATGATATATGTTGATGATTTTTCATTAATGGCACATAGTGTGATTTCCTGCTATCGTTATAAATATCCCTATTGCTATAGTTACCTAGCCAGACATATAAGTTATGAATTTTAAGGTACATACTTCCATTAAAGGACAAAGAAATTGTAGTACACGAAGAACAACCCATACGCACATGCACAAAAAATGGAAATGAAGAGAGAAACATGGCTTTATATGCGCGAATAATGAATTATATTTTCACTTTTACAGCTTTCGAGGGCTTAGAATCATTAACTGTGAACAACTGAGCTCTCTTTCCTCATTGAACAATAAACACTGACTGCGCCCAGTTTCCTCATTGAACTTTGAACGATGATTGAGCCCACTTTCCTCATTGAACTATGAAAACTGGATGAGGGTGGTGGAAGATAATATTCCGCTTACATGTCCATGAAAAATTTGTCGACAATGTCCTGATAGGCTACACAGGTAAGCATAGAATAGTAATTGAACATCTCTTCTATATCCAGCACATGATCCATGTCATTCACATCCATCACTCCAATTCTTCCATCTTTTAGCTAAAGCATTTGTATTCTGAGAAATGGACTCTACTTGTTTGTCTTCAGAATATTTATCAGTCTTTTCTTTTTGAATCCTTTAATCCAGTTTGATCCATGATATTCATAGAGCTTCTGTTAATTTTTTTTATTTTCCATCCGTTTCTTCTTTTGGTGAGAGTCGACCCTCCTTTTTCTTTGGTATCTCATTTTTATCGAGCATAAAAAAATAAAATAAAATAACTACGAACCAATCATGTTCTCTATGCATTCAAGGTCGACCATTGATAGAATTTTTCCTTGCTAGTGCTATTGAGTAGTCCTAAAGTTTTATCTGTTTTTTATCACAATGGAGCATAGAATGAAATAATTTTGATTAACGAGGGACCAAAATTTTATCCTTACTCAAATAATTAACCATACCTTATTTTACCCTAGATACTTGTTAGTATTTTCTTGATAAATTTTGACAGCATTTATTGGTAAGGAGCTATTTGGGCCCCTTTTCTTGTCACCCCCATATTGGTTGGAAAAGGGACAAGGGAGGACCAAACCAGACACTTTCCAAATAGAAGACAAGTTGGAGCCCTGCAAGTTATTGCTCATACCTTTGTTATTTTGATGTAATGTAAACATGATCCAACTTTGTTTAAAAATTTGATTCACTTATCCAAAAGAAGAAGAATTTGATTTTAAGTAGCCGATTCAGTCTGGTTCCAATCATAATTGGTTCGATTTTAGGTCTTATAATAGAAAAACGAAACATTTTTTGTCTCTCTGTTTCACCTAGAGAATTAATGGATTGTTTAATAATTTATTTATTTTAAATTTTAACATATTTTGACAGAAATTGATCGAATATATTTTTAAAAAATATTAATACTTGTGGATCTCATAAAATGTGTTGTTAAGATTGAAATTTGATC
>CAIGRP010124772.1:0-26232 GCA_903798385.1 Fraxinus cuspidata | reverse complement strand
AAAAAAAAAAAAAAAAAGAAAGAAAAGAAAAGAAGCAAAAAAATCTTGAAACCCCACGTGCAAGAATTAGTAAAGCAATAATTCAAGATTTTTGTGTATTAAATTCAAATCATGGGGAATTGGGACCCAACAAAAATCCCGGATTTTAATAATATTGGGCCATGTGGGTTTTTTTGTCAATTTAATGCAGCTAGGCCTTGTCTGTCCCTTATAGGACGGTGGTCCATATAATCTTCTTATTTAAATTATTATTTATTATTTGAAACTATGCTTTGGTATTGAAGGAATTAATTGTGCATTAAGATATTTAATGGCTCCACGTTTTCGTTTTTATTTGAGTAATGATATTCATAGTAAAAACTATCAATAATTGCCTTAAGTGATATATACATTTGACAATTTGTTATTTGATACATTAGCGTGGTAATTTTTTATTATCTCATACATCAAATAATAAAGTGTCATGTATATGTCGCCACACAACATGACTATTGATAGTTTTCACTGTAAATAACACTATTCTTTTTATTTATAGAGACATTGATTTTAGTGTTTTTTGTACCATGAAATTAATGTTACATTATGGTGCTAATTCTCTTAGCTAATCTATTAAAATAGTATAAATTTAAAATTAGAATTAAAGCTTTTTAAAAGGGAAAATTGCGGTGGAAGTCCCAAATCTTTCATTTTGTTGCAGAATACACCTTAACCCAAACATTTCACTTTAATGACAGCCTGAGTCCATTAGAGTAATTCCGTCCAAAATTTTGTTAGTCCATGCTGAAATTTGAATTTTGACTCAAATTGACAAATTAATTATATGGTAAAATAGTAAATTTATATTTTCTATAATCAAACAATTAAAAAAATTAAATCAAAAACGAAAAAATAAAAATAAAAAACGTGAACATCATCTTCTCCAAACCCCCACCCCAAAATCTAAGTAGGTGGTGGCACCACCTGTGATGGCAGTGGGCTTCCCACTAACTTCACCGGTTTCTTTCCTACTCATGTGGTTTGCTTTCCATTGGTATTTACCTGATTATAGCTTCACCAGTTTCTCCAAAAAAAAAAATTGAGTTTATGCAAGCCATGACAAATGTGCAAAGGAGAGGCAAAGCATTAGAAGATGAAGATTTTCAAGAATTAGACCAAATAGTGTCAACCATAAACAACTCAGTACATTCATAAAACCACCCCCACCCCCACCCCAAAATAAAAAACCAGAACCCAGTAAATGGAAGAAAACTTTCATTCAATTCTATCTAATCCATCAATACATTTTTAATTAAGAACATTTAACTCTATACGCAAATTCGGAGCAGTTTTCGCTTCAATCCCAACTCCAATTTTTGCTACTTTATACAAGTTTGGGTAATATATTTTTTCTTCAATTCTACGGGCTTAACAGTTTTCAAAACAAATTCATATTAAGTTTTTCTATTTTTATGGGATTATTCGTACCCCAATACTTCAACGAGTACACCATTATTAAGGGATATGGTCTTGTCCACACGTTCAGTAAATGGGGGTTTATGGATTTGTTTGAACTGAACGAGAGTTTTCTTGATTTGTTTGGTAATTAACATGATGTTATGGGTTTAGAATCTTCGAACCCATTTGATTAAGAAGTTGTTGGAGACTTGTACTCAAGTGACTATGGCGGACGGGGTGGTAGTGACGATGGTGATGCTGTGCGACGGTGATTGGGTTTTGGTTTTTCATGATGAAGTTGATTTTTTTTTGGGTTTTATATTTAATTGTTTTATTATAGAAAATATAAATTTACTATTTTACCCTTCATTTAATTTGTTAATTTGAGTCAAAATTCAAATTTCAGCATTGACTAACGAAATTTTGGAAAGAATATGTCCAATGGACTTCGACTACCATTAAAGTGAAACAAAATTTTTTTTAAAAAAATTTAATTTCATAATCACGAATTAACTATTATTATTATTTTTTCAAAAATTAGGTGACACATAAACGTAACTAACATGTTACATATAGATTATGTCACAATTAAACTTCAACCTAAGCAACAATCATATAATTTATAGATCACAATCATTTATCAGAACATGTCACAATCACAAACCACTTGATTTTTGTAAATTTTCTTACAAGTCTATTAATTTTGAAATTGTGTTATTAAACTATAGTAATTATGAAATGTTCTACATTAGATATCATATCATTGACTACTTTTGCACGAGATGAATTTTGGTTCTTTTATAAATAGCATCCAAACACTACATTTTTGTGATTGACTCAAGCCTCGAAATTGCAACGTTCAAAAGCAATTGCAAAAATAAATTTTAGAACAAAATTAATTTACAAGTGAGTCAACGGACGATATAAAATATTATACCATCATGCAATTCTTAGAATCTCTCAACTGCTCTTGACTATAAGGTGATGTAAAGCGGCCAAAAATAGCTTTCGACATCTATGCATAACATGGCTTCAGAAAAATTGAAATAACTCTTAAACGGTAGAGACATTTAAGAACTATAAAATGAACTCAAGTGTGGAATTATCGTAATGGAATGGATGGTGCAGTACTTTTGAACTACCCTAAAAAAATGACTCAATTTCATAGATGTTGATTGACGTGTATATAACATAGGGAGTCGTGAAAATTTTTGAGATGATGAAAATGAATAAGATAGTTATACTATGGAGCTCATTCGACGAAAAGCTCTTTATATTGAATTAGGCGATGACATTGCAACATGTTATTAACTTTTCAAATTGGATGAATTTGTAGGAGATTGTTTCTTTAGATATGAGGATATTAGGAATTGATAAGGTCGCTACCTTACTTATAGGAAATATTCGTTGAACTTACGCTCTAATTGTCGAAATAATTGTAACTTGGAAATTGATCACGATAGACAAAGTCGATCAAGTCTAGACTTTATATGAGGTTTAAGAGGCGACTGTCGCAAACCAAAAATATTTGTTTAAGAGAATGGGTTAAGTTTTTCTATTTACTTATTAATTTGAAACCATTGTCAAGCTCACAACAAATTAAGAAAACTTGATTAAAAATCCAACATCCTTTCAATTTGAAAGTTGAAATCTACCCGTAACCTCTTCAAAGTTCAGACTTTAGACCATCGGTCTAACTCTTCAATTCGATAAAACCCATTGTCCCACCCCCATAGGCTACGATGAGATGGCTCATGTATTTTTCTTTTGGGGAGAGTTGGAAGCGAAAAGTCTATTTTACTCATTTTATTTTATTTTAGATAATTTATATTTCATGAATTAACCTATTACATTTTTTTTTTTGTGATAGTGGAACTAATTGAATGGATTAATATGGACTTGATGTTGTCATTCCTCGTATATGTCTATGTACTTATAATTTATTTGCAAAATAAGTTGTCTTTTCATCTAATTTAATTATCATATATTTGTATGTATTCTCTATATGAGAAAGTATATAAAACTATTGAGCACCACCAGCCAATGCAGATGTGATCTGGATTCTGTCACTTATGTTTACCAGCTCAGCGTACAAGTAGCATAAACGATAATTTTTTGTTATAACTTTGGAATGCCCAACCTATACAGTTTGACTCAAGTTTGAAAAACCCCAATGTCTAAACCTAGAACTTTCGAATTAGTGGATGTTGTCAAAGAGAGTGACGATGTCCTACGCGAAAAGAAAGTGATTCATAAAATGACATAAATAAATAGAGGTTTTGTACATTTTCGTTAATTCGTAAAGTTTGCATTCCTTACTCGAGGTTCGGTAGAGGGGGGAGGATTGATTATGGAACCCTGTTTTTTGTCCCGATCATTGAGCCGGGACAAATGGCTTTAGCCTTGATTATGGTTATCACTTCAGTGAAGACTATACGGGATGACGTGGAATTGTCATAAATAAAGCTTGTGAGTCATACCACATTGGAGTGACCTAATGAAGTGCACGGGAAGCATATGCGAGGCCGTCGACGAAATGTTATAAGCACACGTGGCATTCAGTTCCTAGATGATGCTTGCGTGGCTTCACACATACTGAAGTACACACAAAAAAAAAAAAAAAAACTAAGAGAAATGTGTACAAGGAGAAATGTCATGATTTTTTTACAGGGGATGATAAATATATTTTATACCCTTATCTGGGGGCATAAAATAGCAATATTTAGTAGTTTTTTTGACAAAATATATTCTAAATTGTTGTATTTTATGTTATATAAGTAAAAATCAATGGTTCAACGAGGAATCGAAAGAAGAAAGCGAAAATTATTGAAAATGGCAAAATTCAAAATTTTTTTGATAAGTGTATTTTATACACTTATTTGGGGTCTAAAATAGCAATTTTTGATAGTTCTTTTGACAAAATTATCCTAATTTGTTGTATTTTATATTATATAGGTAAAACACAATGGTTGAACGATAAATTGAACGAAAAAGCGAAAAATGGAGAAAAATGATGAAAGCTAAAGTTTGAGGACCAAATTACAAATATCTAATAGTTAATTCGGACTACAAGAAGATACTTTAAATATTACTAGAAGACAATTGGATGAAATTAAAATTTAAAAGGGAATGCAATATGATCAAAATATTATCACAAATAAATTTTCAATCATACAAGTTATATTCCAGATTTTTAACCGAAAATTTAGACCCATTTTTGGCATAGTAAATGTTCGAATTGAAAAATTTCTACTTCTATCAAAGTTGTAGTAATTTAAGTTAACTTTTCAACACATTTTGAATCACCTTAATCAGATATAGATAGAGAAAATTATGACCAAAATACTGACAATTGTGCATAGATAAAAAAAATGCGCGCGAAGGCAACTTTCGTTATTCGATTAGAACCCTTTTGGAAACCAATTTGAACGAGATTTTCAACTTCTACAAATACCAAACAGCAGAACTCATATACATCTCATACTACAATATTTCATCAATTTTCATCATAAAAGAAGGGCAAAATCATATATTGTGAGAAGATTTCAACGACGAAGTTCAAGAACTCATCAATTGAAAATTAAACCCGTGAGTTTTGGTTAAAGAATTGAAATAATAATTGAAAATTTATCAAGATTACCTTGAAGAAATTTAAGAACATCAAGATTCATCATCCTCCATTTATTAATTCACAATTTCAAGCGATGTTTTATATATTTAACATGATTTTTTGTAATTCCAATAAGTTAGACTAGTTTTGTACATTGTTAGGATGAGATGAATCCTTATTATGATATTTTTTGTTTTTAATTAATTATTTTGACTTTAATTTGGTTTGGTTTGGTTTATGGATGTTTATTAACGTTTTTATCGTCCTTTTCAATTGTTTGATTACCAATTGAATTTTTAGTGGATTTTATTATTATCAAAATAGACAATAGTGTTTAAACACAATTTAATAAATAATGTAAGGTTCGATAGATGATATAAATATATCTCTATACTTTATAAGGTTTCACTATGTGTTCCAACACTTGTTAATGTATTTATCATGTTTGCATCTTTTATCGAGGGATAGAAGGGTCGCATGAGATGAATATATTTGATCGATATCGAGAGAGATTTTCAATTAAATTAGGAACATTGACTAACACGAATGATTCAAATTTATCACTTTAATTATTTCACTAAATGGAATAACAAGGAGGATTCAATATTTTAGCAATGCATCTTCCATATTTGAAAAATATATTTACTTGCTTTCACTAATTTAATTGATAATTTAGGTATTAGAATAAAAAATCTCAACAACTTGTTTGTTATTCGATTAAAGTTGAAATTAATTTTAACTTGGTCAAATACATATTTCTCGTGGGTTCGATACTCTATTGGATGTGGGCCAAAAAAAAAAAAAACACAACCATACTGGCAGCACCCGTACACTGCCCGGCAAAATTCTGTTGTACAAGGGGAATAACCAAAAAAAATAATTGACAAACCTGATTAAACCATGACCAGTTAAACTCGAGCTAACTTACTGATTTTATCTCTGGCTTTTAAGAGAGCAATAGATTGAATCATTTAATGTTATTTTGTTCTTGGTCTACGTTAAAGATTTTTTTTTTTTTGTTCTGCTTTCGAACTTAATTTTTGTAAAATGCATATTTTTTCTAATCTTATAAGTTAGTTTTTTCCTTCTTATTTATATATATAAAAATAATTACTTCGAGGGAAGTTAGATTGGACAGTAAGAAAAATGATTTAGAATAATTAAAATCTTATCATTTATTCAATGTAGCACTATTCAATTTTGCACGGGGGAGGTAACTTAGGTAACTTCAATGTTAGTCATTGCAGCCTTGCAGGCCTCTCTCTCTCTCTCTCTCTCTCTCTCTCTGTGTTAATGGGAAGTGAGGGAGGGAGTTCAGGGAATTGAAAGATTACGAAAGTAGTGGGTGGAGTTGGTCGATGCAAAATTGATAAAAACAAAAACAGGATATGTGTTGAAGTTGTTCTTGACTAAGCTCGATGGTTGGACGAAGCAATCGATTACATTTAAGTCAAAGTGTGAAATGCATATACTCGACATGTTTGATTTAATTGTCGAGTTGGCACTTGTAAAAAAAATATATAAAGTGGTCATTTTTCATCTTAGTGGCATCAGTTTTTGACTTTCTTATAATCACACGACATTGTCATAAGCTTTTTATAGATTAGTAGAGGAAATAATTTTGAAATAATACCATTCAAATCCAAAACTACTCTGTAATTGACATTAAAATTAGAGTAATATTATTGAACAGCACTGATATTAAGCACTCAATTTAGGTGAAAATTATATGGCATTAAGTAATAAATTCATTTAAATGTAAATTCCGTTGGAAAATAAAACGGATCGAGTTAATTTATATGAGACAAAATATGAAGTGTATGATTAAAAACAAACAACAAGATAAAAAATAAAAAATTAATTGACATATAAATTGAGTATTTTATTTAATTGACTAATATAAAGAAAACAAATACAATAACTGTGCTTACAAAGTTAATATATATTTCAGTAATACAAACTCGTGAAAATAATATAGTATTTATAAGGGTAGATGTCAAACCCTAGAAATACCACAAAAATAGAAATAAGGTAAAAAAATCACATGGAATAAAGAAAACAATATTTTTCCAATAAAAACACATTCAAAGAAGGAAATAATATTTCTTGAAAAAAATCCAACGTAATTTGGGTAAAAAATCCTGAAACCTCCACCTCAACAATAATTTTGATGCAATGAAAGAAGCTCCAAGATTTTTCCACCTGGAAAAATAAATGCAACTGCAACGAAAGATCCAAACTCTTCAATAAGAACCAAACTTTCTCCAACACAAAAATACTCATAATCTTCCACAGTATCCAACACGGATAAATGAACCCAAACATCGGATTCTCCAAAATTCACAAAGAATTAGAAATTACCAAACAGTATCGAAGCACACCCTGTAGCAGAATCAACTCCTAATGCTTTTGTAGAAAGCCCCGGCTAGTCTAAACACCTTCAAAAACACTAAAAGCATGTGAAACCGAATTAACATCCACGTACTTATCTCCAATGGGCTTATCCCTAACAATTGAAAACGATGGAACGGCAGGTAATGGTGGTAAAGCTGAATTACCCCTACCCTCTAAACTCGACCGAGTAGTATTCTTCAATATGGATCCTGAACCAAATTCCAAAGGTATAGTACCAAACTGAATCTCCACCATGGTACTAAATATGCGCCGACTTTTCTTCACAAATTCTGCCCGACCTTGCAAGATATAGAATTTGGACTTCTTCCACCCCTCTAATAAAACACAAATGCCATTTCGAACCCTCATAACTTCACCTCCTCCAGATAACGTGTATTCTTTTGAATCAAAAGCACTCAACGAAATGAGATTCTTTTTCAAGTCTGGAATATGTCAAACGTCAAATGTTCTATATGTTCTATCCACTAGCTTCGATCGGACTCTACCAATACCAGTTCCCCGACAAGGTTTGTTGTTATCCATGACAACGACATGTTGTATCACTGTTTCATATGTTTCAAAAAAATCTTGATTGGGACACATATGGAACGCACATACTGTATCAAAAATCCACTCTTTACAGGTTTGGATTCTATGTAAGAAATCGTCAAAACATCTCCATGACTCAAATAGTTCTCGGTTATGTTGGTTTCTTCTGAAATATTTGATTGCTTCCCATGATTTGCAATCAAATTACTTTTGTTCTGCAATTTGTCGTAATCCCTCTTAATAGGTCATTTCTTCTTGCAATAATAACAAATATAATTACTAAATTTTGACATCGACTTACACCTTCTCCGATCACCATGAATAGCAAGACTTTCTCTATCTCTGACCTCAGACCAACAAGATAATTCATCTTCTCTTTTGAAAACGAGACATCATACGCATTTTCAGTGGTGACAGTATCACGACTATACAAGATCGTATCTCTAAATGAAATAAACAAAGTAAACACAAAAGGATTAAGGCTAAATATTTTTCATCATACTTTACCTCTAAACTCTGCAAAGCAGGGACGATCTCCTTGAGTAGAGCCATACGATCTTCTAAAGATCCGTCCTCAGCCATGCAATGAGAATATAACCTCTGTTTCAGATATAATTTGCTTGTTAGTTTTTTAGTCTTATTTTAACTTCAATCATAACACTGCAGCCGTTTTCCTTCAAAACGTCCTGAAAATATTGTTAGAGATATGAAGATGTATATGTGAAAGTATCTTCGGATCCTTTCGTTGTTTCTCCTTCATCATTCAAGTTGTGGACATGTTGTCAAATCCTAACAACGCATCATCTAAATCCATTTATCGTATTATCACTTTCCATAACGAGAATCTTGTATTGTGATCCAATAGCGAAATTTCATACTCCATGGCTGTCATCAATAACAAAAATCTCGAAAATATCACAACCTAACTCTGATACCATTTGTTGGGAAATAAAATGAATTGAAATAATATATATGATAAAATATGAAGTATATGATCGCAAACAAACAAGATAAAAAGGTAAAAAAATTAATTGGCAGATGAACGAAATATTTTATTTAATTAACCAACATGGAGAAAACAAATACAATAACCATCCTTACACAATTATTCTATATTTCAGTAATACAAAACTTGTGAAATGAGTCTAATATTTATAAGGATTGATGCCAAATTCTAGAAATATCACAAAAATAGAAACAAGATAAAAAATCACGTGAAATAAAGAATATAATAATTTTTCCAATAAAACCAAGTGCAAAGAAAGGAAAAATATTTTCCGTTGACCTAAAAATATGCGTTAACAGAATCCCAACCACGTCCCCTTTACATGGGCATCACCTGTACATTAGAACACCCTGTTAGGAGGCAAAGACATCCGGTCGAGAAAAATGCCCGACTATTGTTTACACTCCGATAATCAAGTCAACGGCCGAATGAGAGATAAAGACAGTGCAATAGATGGAGAGGGGATTTGGCTAGGGTTAGAGAACATACATTACTATGAATGAAACTCACATATATATATAAAAATGTAAATAGGTCAGTGGTTAATGGGCCAAGCCCAAAACACAATTATTTAATTAAAATACCAATCAATTAAATAGTCGATCCCATATTAACACATATGTGACCTCATTTGTCACACGCATGTCACGTAATTTATGGATATAACAATAGTCTCCCAAGATGAGTCGTTCATTCATATGCGGATCGGAGTTTGAAACATAAATAGTAAAGTAGGCTATGTCTATAGATTGCCTCAGAAATATGAGCAACTCCAATAAGCGAGGACTTATGAACTGCCTCGAAAATATGCATCGATCCCAATAGGCGAGGATTTAAGAATTGCCTCGAGAATATAAATCGTTCTAATAAATGAGGACTTACGAACTACCTCGAAAATATCTGTGTGAGCCTGAATAAGTGAGGGCTTATAGATTGCCTCGAAAAATATAGTATATAATTTGTCAAACATTTGATAGCATATTCTCTATAATATGGATTGAATCAACCTGTAATAAATTACAATATATCCACCGCACATGTGAAAAATAAATTAAGGTTCACTTGCCCATCAAAATAAGGTAAAATGGCGATCAGATCAAAACTTGCTAGTGTCTATTTGCACCTCCAAATAATGGCAATAAATGGAAATAGCGATAGAATACATTTCTCCAAAATATGATATGCAGATGGTCTATCATGCTTCATAGTAAATCATATGCTTGCACAGCTGAGTGTAACAGTATTGCTAATGTGAAGCGAGTAACATATTGATAATATAGATAACATGACATAAGTATTGACAATGCTAAAATTAGTGTCATGACATGCTAGCAGTAATAATGTAATTATATTAAGATACTAGTATCACAACAGTCCCCCAGATCCAGGTATATAATTATATCATAGTTGGAGTTAAGAAAACAGGACCTCTCATGGAAGACCTTTAATTTATGTAGAAGCGTTAATTTGAATGTTGGGTTGTTTCGAACATACAGAATTGATGCCTCAATTTTGCTGAAATTTGAAGTTTATGCTGAAGTGGATATGAAGCGTTTTTTAAGATCATCATTGAGGTTTGAATGTAAGCTCCCTTTTTATGCTTGGGAGACTTCTCCCATGGCTTTTTTGTGCATGTGAGGTATATGATATCCGCTTCGCCAAATTAGAAGGTGGTTCCCCTTGGAATCCAACTCTTCGTTGAAACGCTCGCTCTTCCTCACATGGTGGTTAGTTCATCCATGCAGATGCTTCTCTCATAGTTTTTTGTCAATGGGAGGCATGCACTATCCATTTCGACGAATTAGGAGATGATCCCCTTTGGGGTCCAGTTCTTCGTCAGAACATCCACACTTCCCTACATGGTGGATTGTTCATCCATGCAGAGGCTTCTTCCATAACTTTTTGTCAATGGAAGGCATGTGCTATTTGCTTTGATGAATTAGAAAGTGGTTCCCTTTGGGATTCAACTCTTCATCGAAGCACCCACGTTTTCCTACATAGTAGGTGGTTCATTCAAGTAGAGGTTTCTTCCATGACTTTTTGTACATAGAAAGCATGTGCTATCCGCTTTGGGGAATTAGGAGGTGGTCCATTTTGAGATCTAGCTCTTCCTCGAAGCGTAGATGCTTCCATGCATGGTAGATTATCCATCCATACAAAGACTTCTCCTATGACTTTTTGTACATGGGAGATATGTGCTATCCGCTTCGACGAATTAGGAGATGGTTCCTTTTGGGATCCAGCTCTTCGTCGAAGCGCTTACACTTCCCTATATGGTGGATGGTTCATCCATGCAGATGCTTCTTCTCTAACTTTTTATACATGGAAGTCAAGTGCTATCCGCTTCCGCGAACTATGAGATGGTCCCTTTTGGGATCCAACTCTTTGTCGAATGGCCCAAGCTTTCCTACATGGTGGAAGGTCCATCCTTGCAGAGGTTTCTCCATTGACTTTTTGTACATTGTGGCATGTATCATCCGTTTTGGCAAAATTCCGCGACTAGCTCTCGAACTATGAGAGTCTTATAAACTAGTTTTGAAATGACGAGTTATTACAGCTAGGCTTGACAATGGGGAGAGGTGAGTAATAAACATATCGCGAAGCCCCAAGTATAAGCATTTGGCGAAGCGAAAAATAAACATCTTTCAAATAGCTCTCGAACTATCGGACTCTTATAAACTGGTCTCAGAATGACAACGTTTTACAGCTAGCCTCGACGATAGGGAGAGACGAGGAATAAACATCTCGCGAAGTCAGGGATAAGCATATGACGAGGTGGGGAATAAACATCCCGCGAATAGCTCTCGAACTATCGGAATCTTATAAACTGGCCTTAGAATGAAGAGATCTCATAGCTAACTCAACGATAGTGAGAAACGAGAAATAAACATCTAGCGAAGTCACGGATAAACATCGGCAAAGCTGGGAATAAACATCCCGCAAATAGCTCTCGAACTATCAAAGTCTTATAAACTGGCCTGGAAATAATGAGATCTTACAGTTAAGTTCGATAATAGTGAAAAGTGGGGAATAAACATCTCGCGAGTGAGGTCACGAAATGCTCTTTTCTATAAGGGCAAACACATCCATTTGCCTATTCCTCTCATAGAATGCTGGCTCTAATAGTAAGATATCTGCGAGCTTAGGGCTCGCCTTCAAAGATGCAAGATCTTTCAAACTAAACCCGATCATTATAGGTCTTAAAGCTTACCTCCAATAATAGAGATAACCATGAACTAAGGCTCGCCTTGAGCAAATAGCATGATCAATGGAGCATTTGAACAAGTGAAAACCTAGCTACATATTTTGTTGAACACTTGGTGTTCATAGTTGTAATTCTTAATTTCCTTAATAGCTTGTGTTGACCCCGAAAAACGTAACGCAAATGTAGATAACAGATGCCGGGCCTATTCACGCCAACTCAAGCGAGTTTCGATGCGTTTTAGCTGGAGAACCGGACGGAGAAGGGAAGCGCTTTGAACGTTGAAGATTCTTTACGGCGCGAGACAAAAGTGTTCAAGCACCGGCGGCAGTGACTAAAATGATTACTCTAACAAACAATCATCAACAAAGTGTAAATAAATTAAGATCAAACTAACAAATATAGAACAAACAAGAAGGTTTCTTGAGAGTTTCTGTCTTAAGTGTTTTCTTGCATATTACAATCAATGTTCAAAAGATCAAAGCCCTCTTCAATTTACAAAGACAACCTATTTAAAGTGTTCTGGACGACCAGTGTTTGTTGGATCAGAACCACACGGGTTAATCTTCTTGACCGAAGCTTCACATCTTTAAGTCTATCATATAATAACTATATTGACAATGGGTCAGCCACCCTCATTTCTGGTTTCCTTTTTGCTCCAATATTCGCTTTTTTGCTTTGAAAGGGATTTTTTTCGTTTTTCCTCCCTAGCTGCCTTTTTCCTTCATTTATTGAGTCTGAGTTTTTCGATATTTTCCAGTAGAAAACTGTCCGAAAAAATCATTTTTCGTGGCTTTTTTGTTGTGGTAGAACATGGTTAATGTAACGATTTCTATAGACGAAGCCAATCTGTTGACGTCAAAAAATGCGTCAATAGAATCTCGATCACATTCCTTCTATGTGGGAATCACATGCACACTGGAACACCTTGTTAGGAGGTAAAGGCTTCCGATCGAGAAAAAAGTCCAACTACCATTTACACTCCGACGGTCAAGTCAACGGTCGAGATAAAGAGAGGGAAATGAGATTTGGTTAGGATTAGAGAACATATATTATTATGAATGAAACTCACATATATATAGGAAAATGTAAATGAGCCAGTGGTTAAACGCAATTGTTTAATTAAAATAGGCCAAATCAATTGAATAGTTGATGCCACATTGACATATATGGAACCCCCTCCGTCACACGCATGCCACGTAATTTATGGATATAACATTTTCTACAAAAAAATCTAACCTAATTTGAGTAAAAAAAAATCCAACAAATTCACACGACTCATTTAATTGAATGTATAAAGTGTAATCACCTAAATTTGTACTCTAGTGACACTAACGTTATATAACATTATTCTAAAAATTATATTTCTTTGTAATGTAAAGCTTCAAGTCACCAATGACTTAAACAAGGGTAAAATTTGTAGAGCACTAATTGGCCAGATATTTACAACCAAATTTGAATAAGCAGGACGAGGCCCAATGTGGATCCAAATAAGAGTGGACGCTCATGAATATAAAATAAGGGATGTGTGAATTTTCGAATGAGCAAAGTCTATTACATGTGCTCGACACTAATCACATGTTCAAAATAAAAATGATGGTCTTTATAAGACGCTTATTTTGACAGTAAAATCATGGTGCCGAAGTTGGTGAGCTGAATTCATAACAATGTTTTGTTGTTACTTTTAAAGTACTTTTTTGGTATTCGAAGTTACAATATGAGTTAAAAAATAACTATTGAGTCCAACAATAAATGTGCTTGTGATTTTTTGGTCATATCAATGCCCAAATATATTGAATATTGAGAAATTCTACAAGAATTGATCAAGAAACCAAGGCCCGAATACACCAGCATATTTTTGATACCATGTAAGATAAAATTACAATACTATCTAACTACTGGTGAACTGGAAGAGCAGGCATCAATGGCTCATGAACTGCCATAGGAATAGTCTCGAACTTGCAATCAACTGATAACAGCTGAACCGAGTCCTGAAACGTAATTTTCTTGATAAGATTTAACATAACACGTTCAAGCTCGTTCCCATCGTCCCATTCATGGATTTCTGCTCTTATAAGTTCGGGATTTTTCGATATTAGCTCCCAAACCGGGAAATTATTCCTCGGCATTGCATAATCTACTTCTTTGAGCTTCAACATTGGACAAAAGTCACCACTTCCATCGCCAAGATAAATAATTCTTTTCCCTTCCTTAGCTAAAGAGGCTTGTATCCTCTCTATAATCTTACCCTGCTTAAAACAAACCCAAAAAAGATCAAAAGCATGATTAAAGCATTAATCAAGTAACAAGATTAATTGGGTTTGTTGTGTTAAATTAGTATATACCTTGCACATGTTTGGAGGGCAGAGATTGCAGCCATGAGAAGATGCAAGAAAATCATGAAATGGGAAAATTCTTAGCCTTTCATCTTCATCTACATAGCTTGGATTTGTATTGATTTCAGTAAAACAATCCCTTATTCCAAGGTGATTCAAGATTGTCTCAATAAAAAAGAGATTTGCATCACTGACTACCCTCAGATCACACCTAAAACAGAAAATTTCCATTGAATTCTTTCAATGAAATGTATTGAAAACCACATAATGTAAGAAATTTTATGCCCAAATTCTGCAAAATTTACCCTAAAGAATGAGCTGTTTTAATGGCAGGGACTACTCTCGGATGAATTGGGACCCTTTTTAAAACCTCTTCCATGTCTTCAATGGTTTTCCCTTGTGCATGGAGCTCTTTCATCATCCTGTCCTGTAATAAGAAACAATTTCAAGAATCCATTAATTAGAAACTCAATAAGGAAAAAAAAATAAAAAAGCATATGACATGTTTGCATATGTATAATGTACAATTTATCTCTACCTTAAAACGTAGCAACTTTAATTGTATCCAACATTGCTAAATTAAGACTACTATAAATCGACCCAATAATGTAAACCAAAGGTCGAAAACTTACCATCAAAGAATTCCAAGGCATGGTTGGAAGAAGTTGATTGAACAAATCAGTGGCACCCAATTCATCAACCACCCAATTATCGCTATCTATGTCGATAATGGTCTTGTCGAAGTCGAAAACCACCACAATTTCTGCCATATCTGATTTTGATCAAGAACCCAATTGAAAGCCTTTCTTTCTCTGATTTCTTGGTATCAAATCTTAAGATTTTCGTGTTACTTATATACTAGGTGGGGGTGGGGTATATAAGGGATGGGTATGCTCGGTGCCATTTATAATGGTGTTTGCAAATAATTTGTGCATTCAAATTAGATGCCAAAGGAATATTACGCCCATTTTTTGCCATAGAAACCTCATTAATAATCACAACCGTTGGATTTGGTGAGGTTTAGGTATCGTGAAGATCCGACAATTGCGGAGTGTTCAAAATTTTAGGCCATTTGGGGGTAGAAACGCGAGAATAAAAAGAATATTCTTTTGGAATTGAATTCCTATCTTCCCAATCCCACAATCCAACTGGGAAAGCACTTGAAGTGGAATATGCCGGTCTGATTCCGGTTCAGATTGTGAATTCCCATATTCTTAATGGCATACCCCCACTCAAAACAGTTGTGGGTGGATTCGAACAGCTATAGTAGCTGAACCTAATAAGATAGCAATTACCACTGATCACTGAAGTTACGGTTATTGAAGTAATTTTTTTACATTACTAACCCAAGTTTTTAAATTTTACAATCAATCGATTAGATATATTAACTTAAATTTCTACGTGTCATTGTTAAGTTTAAATGAACACAAACGGCGTTAACTAGAATATCAAAAAAAGCTATGTTGATTGCAAATTAAGTTGTAAAATGTTTTCTCTATAATTGTTCGATTTTAATAAACAGACACTTGAAAACTTCACAATTTTTTTTGGCGAAGTTTTTAAGGTGGGGTATTTGTGTCTAACACGGTATACTCGCGGTTTGTTTAGCAGCGACATATAGAGGTTAACGTTGTCGCAATAGTGATCATTAATATACACGTAGAGATTAATATTTCATATGAGTGACCATTAGTGTAATTGAGAGAAATAATATATTAAATTACAGGATTACAGCGAAAATGATTTGAGTTAAAAGACCTTGAAATTAATGCAATTATGAAATCAAATTTTATTTATTATAAAAACTATAATAAACCGTGAAAGTAACGCAATTATTTATTATGACGATACAAAATTGATGAACATTATAAACTTTAAATAATAAGGATAAGAATCACTTGATTACTTTCTGACTATGACAAATCATCTACAAATTGCATTAAAGGACTATTTAATATACATAATCAAGAAAGTTGCAAAGATAAAAATGTTGATGAGTTTGAATCCAAATATATTTGAATGAACAGCTGGAACAATTGGAGAATTTGTGTTGCACTCTATCAATTTTATGAGATCGACAAAATTAAAGAAGCAAAAAGTGTAAAATATTTGAATAACAAGAAATTGTGTGAAGAGAAATTTTTCGATTTTTTTTTCAATGACGTGGAGATTTGAACTAAAATCGACGGTGTTTCTAAATAGTAACTTTGTTGTCGGTTGTAATGAGATGGAATAGACAAACGATTTGATTGTGTGTGATGCTAATTCATTGTACCTAAAATGGACACCAAACCAATTTCAACTCTATCGTGCAATCAAATGTCACGTTTAAAGAAAAATGAACTTTTAAGAAATTTTTCATTTTACTAAATTTGTATTTCTTAATTCCAATAATTGTTGTTAATCTAGTTGTCTTGTCTATTTTGTTTAAGAAACTATAGATAAGGTCAAATTCTCCACGATTTTAGTAGCACTAAATTGGAATTTGATTGCTATCAAAGTGTTTTTGTGGGTCAATTAAATTTTAAATTGCGTTCTATCCCAAAGTGCTTAGTTTGTATCAAAACTCTAAATATATGACTCCTTAGATAGTCGAACTTATCTTGAGAAAGTTGATTCGAATTCTTTTGAACCCACCCCTAATTGAAAGATTCAATTTATCTCGCGTTCTTTCTCATTTGATTCTATTTCATGCAAAATTAATTTTTAGCAAGTTTGGAACTAAGCTTCATATTGAATGATTGATTCTTTTTAATTGTCTAAGCTTTGTGTCCAAGTCAATTATGGTCTAAATTGATTTTTTGTTGCAAAATTTAAAGCTCCTCATATGCTTTAGATTTTTGTTAGATGGCCAAACTAATTTGTTCATTGATATGAGCTTGTAAGTAGAACGATTCCCAAAGGACAAACATTAGAGGGTCATAATGAATCGCTAAAGAAAGTTGTGGAGTGGCATAATGTATAAATTGATGGTTTATGTTACATGACACGATAAGAGGATTCGAGCACAGATACAGGAATGGCTTAATTTTTTTCCTTTTCAAGTCCATTTCTATTTTGGTAGTGATTATTTATTTTGTAATTCAGAATTGAATTGTGTTTTGAGCTTTTCTAGTGGATTTCTTTGGGAGTCGGTGGATTTTTCTATGTTGTGGGATTTAACCGCGTAAAGTAACTCCATGTGTTATTGTCCTTTATTTGCTGCTTTACGTACATGAAAAATTCGCTATGATTGAGACCTTCAGAACATCGATCAAACTGTGAAGTTAAGATTGTCCAACATTAATTAAACTGTAAAATTCGACATTAGAACATTAGTCAAATAATGAAACTTGAATTTGTTCTGAGCATACTATAATTAATCATGACTAGTTAATTATGCATTTTCAAGTTTTGAAAAATCTGCATTCGATATTTCAAAAAATATTACATTGAAAAATCGTACATAAAATCTCTTCAACCCCCTTCTAGATTGTACTATCCTAGACATGCAAATATATAAAACTCTATAATAACGACGATTTTCGAAAAAGACATTAGTCTTATAATTTTTATAAAAAGACAACTCTTCTCTTGTTATTGAAGGAAAGTATGCGGAAAAGTGTATGAATCGCTACAAGTAACATATGATGAATAAGTGGACAATTTTTTTTTTTCATGAAGGCCATGCTTCTAAAAACCATTTTCCAACTAAAATTAGACTAAAAATGTTTTATGTTGACTATAAGAATCTAATAAACGCAACATTTTGCCAGAGGCGGTAGCAGAAAGTATACAATATCATACTACTGGTTAACTGGGAGGGCAGGCCTCAATGGCTCATGAACTGCAATGGGAATAGTCTCGAACTTGCAATCAACCGATAACAATTGAACCGAGTCTTGAATTGTAATTTTCTTGATAAGATTTAGCAGAATGCGTTCTAGCTCGTCCCCATCAGTCCATTCGTGGATTTCTGCTCTTATAAGGCCGGGATTTTTCGATATCAGTTCCCAAACCGGGAAATTCTTTCTCGGCATTGAGTAATCTACTTCTTTAAGCTTCAACATCGGACAAAAGTCACCACTTCCATCGCCAAGATAGATTATTCTTTTCTGCCCTTCTATGGCTAAAGAAGCTTGAATCCTCTCTATAATCTTGCCCTGCATAAAACAGACCCAAAAAATAAAAAAACATGATTAAATAAAATGTATTGATTTGTTCTTAATGTGTGACCATCTTTCCAAAATTGTCCTTTCGAGCTAATATTAATCAATTAACAAGGATAAGTAGGTTTTTTTGAGTTTAATTAGGTCATAATCAGAATTTAAAAACAATAACTCAAATTCCTTTCCTATTCCAGCATATTCTAGACAAATAAAAGGCATACAACTTATTCTCTACATGGAACTGTAATTGAACTGGGATTTAGTAATAAAGTTGTTGACAGAGCCGTGCTATTCGTACCGAAAAATGGTTGAATATAGGCTGACCGACACTCACAATGGGGGCCCACTTTTTTTTGGAATTTTTTAATCACGCGAGCCCGCCGCATGTGAGAGGTTGTCAAATTCATTGTCATCCATTTTCAGTACAAATGGAAAAGCCTGTTGTTGACATCACGTACAAGGAAAAACATGATGTGGTTAATATAGGGGGTCCCCCCGCAATTGGCGAAGCCGAAAAAGTGTCCCCATGTATGGACCCCGTGATGCTTTCCTTTGTGACGATTTATCATGTTGACATTACTTTTTGTTCGACTTTCTTGTTGGATCTCATGGTATTTCTTTTGGGATTGACTATAATCCAGAATGGGAAAAATATTGGATGAATTTAGTATATACCTTGCACATGTTTGGAGGACAGCGATTGCAACCATGAGAAGATGAATGAAAATCATGAAGAGGGAAAATTCTTAGCCTTCCCTCTTCATCTACATGACTTGGATTTGTGTTGATTTCAGTAAAACAATCCCTTATTCCAAGATGATTCAAGATTGTTTCAATAAAGAAGAGATTTGCGTCACTGACTACCCTCAAATCACACCTAAAACAGAAAATTTCCATCGAATTCTATCAATAAAACATATCGAAAACCGCATAATGTTGGAAAATCTCACAAATTCTGCAAAATTTACCCTAATGAATGAGCTGTTTTGATGGCTGGGACTACTCTGGGATGTATCGGAACCCTTCTTAGTACATCTTCAATGTCTTTCATGGTTTTCCCTTGAGCATGAAGCTCTTTCATCATCCTTTCCTGTAATAAGAAACAAATTCAAAAACCCATCAAGGAAAAAAAAAATCAAAACATATTAACATGTTTGCATATGTACAATGTAAAACTTATGTCGACAACTTCTACCATAAACCCGTAATAACTCTAACTGCATCCCAAGTCGGAAGTACTTAATGTGTAAATCAAATGTTGAAAACTTACCATCAAAGAATTCCAAGGCATGGTTGGAAGAAGTTGATTGAACAAATCAGTGGCACCAAGTTCATCAACCACCCAATTATCGCTGTCTATATCGATTATTGTCTTGTCGAAGTCGAAAATCACCATAATTCCTGCCATTTTTTATTATGATCAAGAACCCAATTGAAAACTTTTTTTTCTCTCTGATTTCTTGGTTTCAAATCATGTGATTTTAGTGTCATATATATATAGTCTATTCCATGGGACGGGTGGCGTGTATAGGGAATGGATACGTTAGTGCCTTTTCTAATGGTGGTTCTGTTCGCAAAGGATTTGTGCATTCAAATTAGATGCCGAAGGAATATTACGCCCAGAATTTGTGGTAGGCTAAAGCGTGGCCACAATATTCCATTTTCTGGACTCAAGAAACCTCGTTAATTATATCAGCCGCTGGATTTGGTGAGGTTTAGGTGTGGGGGAAGATCCGACGGTCACGGGGGTGTTTAAATTTTTAGGCCATTTGGAGTAAAAACGTGGGAATTAAAGAGAATATTCTATTGGCATTAGATTCTGGGAAAGCACTTAAATGGAATATGCCGGTCTGATTAATAGTGCACTAAATCAAGTGAAATTTTGATACTTTTCAATTGGAGTAGGCCATTTATTTTAATTGTGGTCTATTTTAGTCCAATGAGGACTATGATAAGTAATTTACGAAACAAATTAAGTGATTAATTAATTAAAAGTTGTTTAGTTGGAATTGGTCACCTTGTGTTCAGATATTTATGCAATGGATGTATTTTATAGGACTAAAGTTTGAGTAATTACGCGAATGATTATGAAATTGTTTTCTTATGATAAGAGTTATTTAAGTTTAATTGTTACATTAATTATCACTTAATTAAAATATTAACTTTAAATCCTTATAGCACGATTTGATTGTATCACAAAGAAGTGTTATGGACGAATCAGCGAATATTAATTCTTATCAAATTTGTATGAAGATTATATGAAAAATACTCATTGCGAAGTGTATTTTTAAAATATTCTTAAAAAAAAGTATTATGCACAAGGAATCTCTATTTTAAACAAACTTGAGTGATTAGAAAAGATACAGATTACTTGTCGAGTGCGACACATGACAATCATCTCAAACTTAATGGTAAGAATAGCTATGAAGTTAACGTAATTTTCGACATTTTAGATGATACTCGACATCTTACTGGGCGGTGTTTGGCCTAATCCATTTGGTCAGGAACCACGTGGCCTATTTAATTAACATCAGGCGGCGCCTAGGTAACCAAAGCCAAGCATCGCTTGGTTTATTATAGCCCAGGCCTATCATGTGGCTGGTTGTGTTTAGTCAGTGCTTGGTGTGTCATGACTGTTTAGAATTTTTAAATTTATTTTAAATTATTTATTCTTTTAATAAAATAATTTTATATGAGAATTCATAATTTTTAAAAAACTTTATTTCACATTTTTCAAAAAAATAATAATAAGTTTTTACAAAATCAATTAATTTTTCCCAAATCCATTTTAAAAATTAAAAATTAAAATATAAATTACACAAATTAATAGTTGTGTTTGTATTTATTATTTAAAATAAATCTGGTATAGACCGAATCACATTCTTACTGGATAGGTCAAACATCCTATTTTTATCCTCGATTAATTAGTGAATTTTTCATCTTCTATCAATTTCTATTCATATATTCAGATATATTACACGGTTATAATTATGTACAGCACACACATTAGTAGTCAATAATAAAAAGTATTTAAGAACTAAAATTAACTAAATACCAAAATATAAAAAAAAAATGATATATATTAGGATAGAAATCGCCTTCATCAGATGATTCAGATTGCATTAAATTACAGAATTATAATGAAAATAACAAGTGATTAAATTAGAAAGATTGTGAAATTCAAAAAATTATGAAACCAAATTTTATACATTGCATTGCACGTAGTGCAGTTTTAGATTATTGTCATATTGGCCAGGAAACATAGTTGATGAACACTTTAGACTTTGTTTGGGAATGATTTTGTCAAAAAAAAATTTCTTTCAAATTATTTAAATCACATTTTGTGGACAAAGCATTAAAGCATCAAGCTTACTTGCTGACAATTGCAAATGACCTACAAATTGCATTAGCGTACTTTAATCCATAATCTATAACAAGCAAAGACAAAAGTGAGATGATTTTGAATCCACTATCGAATAAGTTCGACACCATCGAAAATATTTTAAGAGGACTAGTGGAACAACATGGAGAATTTGTTTTACAATAGTTGTGCACTCAACTATAAGAGTCTAAGAAACACGTCAATTAGATGAGATTAGATAGAAGAAAAAACATATAAAATATTTGAAGAAGAAGTTGTGCGAGGGGACGGAGAAGAAAGCTTACTGTTTTTATTTTTACTTCTACTTTTAGGTTATGATTGGCACATCGGATATGGTGAATTAAGGTAGATAATAATCTTTACTTTTTTCATTGCAAAAAATAGTCAATTGTAATATCAAGAGTATAAATCAGTTGGATGAGAGTTTAGATGGAGTAATAAAAGATAGTGTTATTATATTTATACTACATTTCTTAATAAAACGACTCACATTTTAATTGTATTAAATGTCCCTAAATTTTTCTGCCTCCATATTTATGTCTTTATCTTTTTTTCATCACATTCTTATTTTTAGCCTTTTATTAATTAGAAAATATTGTCTCATGTGATGGTTTTTGTGCTTTAAAATGAGGCACGAAAAATTGGTACAATTTTGTATTTTGTTTATTTGTATTATTTAAAAATATAATGTGCAAATATATCTTTTTACTTGCTCTCGGAGATAATATGGACTCAAAACACTATCGAGGACAATGATCTAATTAATGAAATGTAAATGATAAAAAATTTAGAGACATGATTGCGATAGTTGAAAAATGTTTTGAATCTTTCTTGCAATCAAGTTATGGTCTACTAGAAAAAAATGTATGGTGTCAGTAGATTTAGTTTAAAAGATATAGTAAATGATGTTCTTCTGAACATGTTTGAGCATTTTAACCGAAATTGAATCTCTCGAATAGAAATTGGAGGTTTCGATCCGGTTCCCAACAAAAATGAAAATCGAGAACCGACTGAATTCGGATCGATTCTTGGATCTTGAACCAAAACCGTGGGTACTCGAATGAAATTAATTTTTTATATAAATTTTTATTTGCAATTTGTAGTCTGTGTAAAAAAAAGGAAAAAATTACAAAACCTAAAATCCAATTTGGATATTAATTTATCTAAAACTTTAAACTCCAATCTTAAGAAATCAAGATTGGATTCTATTATTTTGCCTCTCGCATCTGATTGTTGCATTTAAGAGATTACTACATATTAATCTTTGCAATTTTGGCTTTTTAGGAAATAAAAAGTTTAAGCTAGGTTGTGGTATAAGTTGATGAATCAAAGCGTTCATTCTTTATAATTCGAGTTTTTTTACTTTTTTGTATTGTTTACAAACTCAAATGATTTTTAAAATTTTTTATAAAGTATGTCAAACTTGATATATTCATAGTTTGGACAACAGTATACATTTTTTGTTATCTCGAGTTCATGGTTCTTTTGAAATATATTTTTTCTTTTTTATTCAAATAAAGCGAATTCAACATTTGGACTGCAATTTTTAATATTATATATTTATTTATCTAATTAGTATTTTTTACGATGGTTCTTTTAAGAGTAGAATAATTTAAATATTGTCCACAATTTAATTACAAGCTCTATCATGCCCCACTTATGAATCAAAAAGGATTTATTAGGAAAAAATAATTTCTTCTCAAACTTTAATTTAATTTTTGACATTTTAAATTTCTCTCATCTTCGGTTTTGAAGATTTCTTAACTAAATTTTCTTTCTTATACAAATATTGTCAAGTAGTAGCGTGTTATATATATATATATTGAAAATGCATATATAAATATATAAAAAATGTTATGGGTATAATTGAATCCGAACTCGAACCGATGATTAGGTTTGAGTTTGATTCCAATAATTACAAGGACGATAGTTCCATTTACGAATTACCCGAAGTATAATGGATGATTCCGGGTATTGAAATATTCGGACCAACGCACTTGACGTCTAGACTTACTTTTGAATGAAAAATCAATAAATATGTGCGAAATGCATCCTTATCGTTTATGATGACCTCGAGATCCGAATGGACATTTTTAAAAGATTAGAATTTCAACATTTATTTATGCAACAATTACCTAAAACTTTTGTTGTCCGTTGTAAGCATTTATAGTGGGACAGAATAATATAGAGATGAGATAAAATACACAAATGGTGCCTTGGTGGATCATAAAAAGCTAATGCACTATACCTAAAATGGAATATTTTCTCTTCAGCATATTCTTTTTTTTTTTTCTCATGTGTTAATATTTATTTTTCCTTTCCATTAGAAATGCGCACGTACGTTTATTTTAACACCACATTTTTCTTCTATGTGATATTTGCCTAATTCTATATAAAACGATTGATTCATAATTTATAGTTCTTGTGAATAATGTTTCGCAAATGTTCTAGATGATCGATGCGTCTATTAAAGTTAAACTTGGGAGATTAACATGACATATTTATTCCCATAAATAAACTTGGGAGAGTAACATGACATATTTGTTTTATTGTTTTAATTTTTATGTAAAAAATTGACATTTTATTATTATTAAGTATATTCTATTCATTTTAATATAATTAAGAATTGGATGAGAGAAGTTTGGTTTGCATTTTAGTTTCAAGATTTGAATTTATTTAATTCTAATTTTCTTTTTGAGAATCCTTTTTTAAATTTGCAGAAAACATGTTTTGTTTGTTATTCTAAAAAAATATTTCTCAAATTAAAAAAATTGAAAAATGTTATGAAATAAAAATAATAGGACAAGAAGAGAAGAAAATATAAGAGTTAAAACTCAAGAGTATCTTTTATTGAGAATCATGACCCGTATTTATATTATTTAAAATGAGAGTTGTAATTGGAATGAAATAGACTTTTTACATTGGATAAGACTTATAAATGAATCATGATAACACCAAATAATTATCTATAATTATCTCATTATTTTACAGCACCCCCTTTAATAATTACTTGTACAATAATTGTTTCGTTAAAACATTGTTTGATAAAAATTTAATGGGATAAAAAAAATCAAACGAAGGAAAAAGAGCATATATATTTTGAAGTATTAATACCGTCTCGTTAAAATCTTGTTAGAAAAATTTAGTGGGATAAAACCTAAACGGAGGAAAAATAGTACAGCTACTTCCCTGATGTTGATCATTGAAAATCTTTGAGTCGAGGCATTCCAATCTTGTGAACCAATTTCGTGAAAATGCCGATGATGGAATATGAGTGTTTATGCACAATCATGCTGGGATTCTTTGTTTTCTTCTTTTATTATCTCTCCCCAAATCTTTTGATATAAGATGTATATCAGCATTGAGTACTCATGACAAATAATTTTTGTCGGATATGTCAAGTACAACAAACTCAAGTTTTGTGATATTTGTCATTTGATTAGCTACACAATAAAACAAAAAGAAATACAATTAATTTCCAAAAATATGATTAAATATCAAGTATAATATGACATAAATTAAGTATTTTTTTTCAGGGATAATTACTAATTTAAAATAATATGTTTTTTGAAATATGTGCTATTTTGGAAGCACGTTGTATTTTACTATTATTTCTTCAAAAATAATATATCAATATTCTTCTGGAATATTGAAAATTATAATTTTTGTTCTTCATGAGCAAGTAATACTTTTTACGAATATTGATTTATAATGTTGTGTCAATTCAGAAACAACAACACATTATTTATAATAGACAAAAAAAAAGGTGATAAGTTCATAAAGCATCCTACACATTAAAAATAATAAGGATGTGATAACTAATCGAATTGTAAACATGAATAAAATTAAATAGGTGGTTGCACAATTACACACAAATAGTGGCTTCACAATTGTATATGCTAGTTACAGAATTAATCAATTATACGAACGCGATTATCAATTAAAATAAAGTTTCGTAAATAGAAAAGTTGGTTTTCGATGGACCAAATGGGTTGCTGCACGTATACATACAAACGAAAAGCATAAGAGAAGAAGTCACCACATTATGATGATAGCAACTGAAAGGGTAATTAGCACATAACGTACTCACCTTTCATTGTTATTGTGGAAAACGTCCATACTTTTCATTTTTTGGCATTTTCACCCTTTATTGCGCAAAAAGTCATTTTCA
>CAIGRP010124770.1:0-18480 GCA_903798385.1 Fraxinus cuspidata | reverse complement strand
TTCATTGAACTTATTTTTAATCACACATTCATAATATTAACAACTTTACATTCATAAACTTTATCAGCATTTATCAAAATTTATTAAAAACTAATTTTTAGCTAAATCAATCTAGGGCTTAGTAAGTAGGGAGGGAGGGAAATGGGCCAAATGGCTTGTCTGGAGTTCTTACATTAAGAGGCTCATTTGACAAGACTTTTAAAAAGTCAAAAAGTACTTTTAAATTAAGTTGTTTTTGAACCTTTTTGAATAGTTTTTTAAAAATATTTTATCTGATTAAAAGAGTTTTTAAAAGCTTTTAAGACAATGCAAGCGTTGAAATAAGAAAAATTAAAGAAAATAAATTTAAGAGAAGAAGACTTGTATGGTTGTAAAGCATGATGATGACATTTAGTTCCTATAATAAAAATGATAAATGGAAGATTTTAACATTAAAAATTTCACGAGTAACTATGATTAACTACACGAGACTTCTCAATTTCCTTAAAAAAAATATGGGGGTCGTCTTTCCATTGTTATGAGATGAATTTTCTTTCCACATCAGATCATCAAACCACATTTGCCAAGTTTCACTTGAATTGTGTGTTTTTGTTGTAATAAAAGAACAATGCCGAATAAAAATAGGAATATAACATCTATTTTATTAAATTTATAATTATTTGTTACTGGATTGTGATGTCAAACACCAACGGTATTTCATAACATTACTTGTAAAATGAGGGCATAGCTAGCTACAAAAGTGTCGACTCCCCCGCACCGGAATGATACAATATGTGATTCCGCACATTTCACCACTTCTTCGTTTATTTCCAATACTAATCTTTAAATACCATGAATAACACAATGTTGATATCCAAACTTCAAAGTGAAATAAAATAATGTAATTATAATAGTTTAGTATACGTAAAAATTAGAATAATCAATAAATATCTTTACTTTTCTCATATATAATTAACAAGAATATTTTAAGAAAAAATATTAATAGATATAGACAGTTATCTGATTGTACCCAAACAATAATATTTCAAAGAAAAATGCACTTATGATCAAATATTTCAAACTCGATTCCACGTCATGTGTTGTTTATCAAAATTTTTTGTCAAAAATGTCTGTACTTGTAGCATAATTGAATAGAATTATATATCTCTTATATGTGCCTACGTTGGGAGATAACGTGTCAACTTGTCGTTGGAATGCTACATTAAATAATCCCAGTTAAACTATGATTATAGTACTAACCATTTCTTGGTTTAAAGTGTTCCTTATCAGTTTGGGGTGTACGTTGGATTTCTAGGATTTAATAATTTAATTAATATTGGTTTTTCCCTACTAATATTATTCGGAGCCTATAATCTCAACCAAGAGAAGTGGAGCATAATTTAATCTTTTTGAAATTTTATTAATAAAAAAGTTAATTTTTGTTAATATTGATTATTGATTGTGATTAGATAGACGTGCATAGTACAATACTCTCTCCATCCATTTTATATAGATTGACTTTCCTTATTTTCTTATCTCAATTATATAGTCATGTTTATTTATTCAGAATATTTTGGTTTGTTCGTTTACTAATATATTCTTATTTAATTTGCCTAATTATTACCAATTTTTGAATTCATCCATTCTTTACTACTTCCAACAATAATTTACTACTAATAATTGATAATTAAATAAGGGTAAACTATGAAAGTTTTTGACAAAAAATATTTTTTCAATAATATTAGATAATATTTCTTAATCCGTATAAAAAATTAAACCAACCTATATAATGAGACGGAGCGAGTAATAAGTTACATCAATTTTACTTTCAACAATTTCCAATATATTTCGCATAAGATGAAAAGGATTATGTGTATTACACCAATATTTTGTATTTGTAGTGATGAAAATGGCAAGACGAATATTGTACTCCAAACTTATCAAGTATAAGAGTATAAATTACTATTTTTATCGTATGGATTCAACGACGATAATTGTCAATATTTTGCTACATATGTACCAATGTTTAATATGGTATTTTGAATTGAATTAAATGTAGAAGAGATATGTGATACTTTTATCAGTTATCGTGTTCATTTAACCTACTAAACAAGCACCTGCTCTTTTTTGTTTCAAAATATTTTCCATATTCCAATTCTTTTTAATGGTTTTCACTTCCTAACAAAGAGCAAGAAATTAAGGTTGCAAGAAAGTGAATCATTTGATAGTTGAACCAACGCTACAAACTTGAATCAATTCTTCACTTCATCAAGTTCTGCTCAACAGCAAAATGAATTCCCACCCTTCCAAATTCCAAATTTTGGCACCCTCGAAGCATCTCCAATTCATTCTATGGATTGCCGTCTAGGTGAATGGAAGTAGAAAGTCTTACTGTTAGCCTAATATTGACGTTTAACGATCAAGTCTAATAATTGATATCTTATCCACAACCGTGTCTTTGGTTTTTTTTAAATAGAAATAAAATCACATCTAAATTTAAATGATGTACATGAATATACTTATTTCTAATTAAGTGGATCTATCTAACATAATTTCTAAATCTAGACGAAACGCGTCAACTTGATAAAATCCATGTGAAATTGCATTGGAAATTATTTTTTTAACACTATTTATTATTTACTTACATGACAAATATTATTTTCCAGTGAAGCATTTATTGATATTTGAGCAACTTCCCAATTGGTGAGAAAATGAATAGGCCAATTCCATTTGTACATAAATGGATGAAAATAGAGGTTGACCACCTCTCACATACGTACGGGCCCCATGTGATTAAAAAATTCCCAAAAAAAGTGGGCCCACCTATTGTGAGTGTTCGGTCTCCTCCATTGTCATCCATTTCGGTACACGTAGTATGGTTGAATGAAATATGATGGTGTCGAGAAGACAAGTACCATTTATTGGTGCCTAAGTGTTGTATGTTTGTGTACCCATTTTCACACTTAGTCTTTGTTTGATCCTCATTATTTTTAAAATGCATTTTCTTTATCTTATTTTTAATTGCATATTTTTCAATAAAATAATAATATTCACAAAATAAATTTTTTTTCTTGTTTATTAATTACACATTCATCATTAAAATATTATTTCAAAATACATTTTGGACAAAACGACACTCAAATACGTTCTTACTATATCTTCATCTTGGAATGTACGCAGCCCCCTACCCTACCTTACCTTACCTTACTCTACCCACCCCCGCTCCTCTTCTCTCTCTTCTTTATCTCTCCAACACTGTCAAGAAAACTTCAAACTCTTTTAAACTTGTATAAATACCCCCCACATGCAGCAATTATCTTAAACCACCCGTTAATTATACTCTCTCTGTCTCTCTCTACAATATTCATATACATATACATACATATAATTTATATAGCATGGAAGAGTTAGTGTATCAAAGCAAACCATGCAATAATAATACAAGTAATGGACGCTTAAAGCTCTTCGGTTTCAACGTAACGGAAGAAGAAGAAGTAGACTCCACTAAAACACCATCAGGCTCGCCGGATTCTGGCGATTTACCGGCACCCGATGGACGGAAATACGAGTGCCAGTACTGCTGCCGGGAGTTTGCCAATTCACAAGCTCTGGGTGGTCACCAAAATGCCCATAAGAAAGAGAGGCAACAGTTGAAACGTGCACAAATGCAAGCCAGTAGAAACGCTGCAGTGTCCTACATGCGGAACCCCATAGTCTCTGCCTTTGCTCCGCCGACCCACCTCCTCGCTCCGACAGGCTCTGTGGTGGTTCCTTCCGCTTCGCCTTCGTCCCCACCGTGGTTGTATGTTCCACGCGCCGCCCAACCCTTCCAGGTGTCGCATGGGTGCGTGTTCCCCACATGGTCAACTGGGAGGGGTGTGGGGAACTTATCGTGTACCGTCAGTCTAAGTGAGTCCAACCTGACAAATATTGGGCCTCAGGCGATCAAGGCCCATAATGGAAGGTTAGATGGGCCTTCGTTAAGTAGATTCTCTACTGCAGACGATGGACCCAGTGTAGATGATGGAATTGGGCTCGATTTGCATCTTAGCCTTGCGCCAGCCGCGCCGTGACATCGGGTTAGGCTAGGCTTGGCTTGGCTTAGCTTATTCATCATGGCTTGAGGATCGGGAGCCTAAGCTGTATTACGCGGCTTGGTAAACCAGCTGGAAAGCCCAAGCCCGTGTAAATTTATCAATTATCCAGATATTGTACATTTTTCAGATTTATTCATTTATTTTTTTTTTTCAAGGGAAAAATTTCTCACATGCATCGGTTATCTTACTATTTTAATTATTTCCAATTTCTGAAATCTGAATGTAAAATATTGATTGAGCATGTACAAATATTTGTGAATATAAAATGACTAGGTTATACCAGAAAACGTCTAACATAGAATATTTCTACGTGTACGAAGGGAAAAAAAATGGAATCAGCTTTCGGAATTCGAAATACTGATTATCAAGTAATTAGTATGAGTGGCGGCTAGCAAAAATTACTTTATTTGGTTAATTTCTTCAAATACGGAATGAAATAATGCATATTTTTGCTAAGTTTAAAACAACTAAAAGGGTCGAAATTATTTATTTCTAACTTCTACAAAAGATTACGCGTTCACTTATTTTCTTATAGTAAATTGTATTTTTAAGCTCAGCCAAACATGCTCTACCTTAGGTCTTTATGTTAGAAAAATGAAAAAAGAATTGAAAGAGACAAGAAATATGGTAACCCTTTTTTCAGATATACATATAAAGTATACTCTTTGATCTCAAATAAATGTACTTGTAATGTGGGACCATATTCACATTCAGACCAATTTTCCTAGTATTAGGATTGACTTCATTGAAAATGTAATTTGTGTTTTTAGTCAAACGTCACTTTCATTTATTGTCTTCCACATGTACGTACATGTAATGTTTAACTAGTGGCGAAAATCTTAAAGGGTAAATGATAAGCAAAAACGAAGAAAATTACTTAATAAAAGTGATGGTATGTTTGTTATATTGGAACAAAGGATAATATTGAATATGATCGAACAAGAAAAACAAGTTAAAAATTTATCTATTATCTGTTTAATATAATTCAATATTACATAATAAACATATCCTAACCGAATTATTAATAACAAGAAAATGTAAAAAATAAAAAGCAGTGACTTAAAAATCTCTTGTTAAAATATTAATTAATCACTAAATTACATTAATTTTTTTTCGATTTTTAGGCCAAAAAATGATCTTTCCTTGAGGTTCATAACTCATTTAATAATATATGCATATACGAAATATAAAGGAATATTAGTCGAGACTATAATTTTATAAGGCGAATAAAATTTTGAACGAAGTCAAATGGTTGAAAGAAAATTGAAATGAATTAGTGAGTTGTAGCTTAAATGATATTGTTGCAGCAGCCAGCAACCAAATATTAATGGATTTTGTGTTAAAGGAAGCTTATGTGTAAGCACGAAAACAAGATATTTCCAATCCTAAACCTAAAAGCTAAAGCTGCTCACAAATAAATGTTATTTGAACATCGCACATGATACAATTGCATCCCCAAAAAATGGCACTTTCTTCAAGTCTAAACTAGTTGCTACTTTGCAAGCCTTTTCATGACTAAAATTTTCTAATCTAAATTCTTTGTTCTTTTGCTTAGAAATTTTATCCCCATGGGGCAATTTTGGAGGGAAAATGTAGAGAAATAAATTTCTCGAGTATGGTTAAGGATTTGAGTGAAATGAATACATATAAGAAAGATGAGTTAGATGGAATAAGAGAATAATAATAAAAATAAAGCGAATGTAATGTTTATGTCAAACTTAATCTGATCAATTAGTGAGTCGAGCTGATCAATCGAGTAGAGAGTCAAAACTAATATTAAAAAAAAAATTGATATTTTAAATTTATTAAGTGAAAAAGAGGTTTATTGAGTAAAAAGGTAAACCCTTTCCATTTCAACCCCAAGAAAGGTCTTTCAAAATGTGAGTGCCACTCTTTATTTGTATTATTTTTATATGGTCTGGTCATCAATTATTACTAATAATCATGACAAAGGGATTCAAATTAGGTTAAATTATTAATTATCAAGAAACACACTAAAAGAATTAATTATTGGTGATTTTTTGGATTGGATGCTTTTTGTGTCTTTTGAAGTTTTAATGACAATTGAATAGGTATACGAGAATGAAATGAAAGAAGGATTTGTATGCATAATCATAGATTTGAAAACTCGTGCACTTGAATAAAGTTACTCTTCCTGTGAACTTTTTGTCATTTGAATATAACCACAAAAAAGTGGCTGGCAAGGACAATATATTTTTCATCAGGCCATATAAAACTTATGTTGATAATTATTTCATGTAATCAATTAAACTAACACCAAGTCCACGATATTTTTCATAATAAACTTTTGAATCTTGCTCGAGTTGGATGATATAAATAACAGTATTCAAAAATACTCGTCTAGGCTCGAAACTTGTGCAAAACGCCTCGCTTCACTCCTAGACTTTTTTTTTTCCCAATTTCTAAACAATTGAATTTTTTTTTCCTTTCTCTCTTTCATCTTCCCTAGGCGTGTTTTATTATTTTTATTATTTTTAGTCTTTTATTTGACTTTAGCTTATTAATTTTTAATTTTTTAAAAAAAAAAACTTTTCATTTTATTTTAATTTTAAGTTTTTAAAAGATTTTATATGTATAAAAGTTAAAAATGACTTTATCTAAATAGTTAAATAAGATTAGAGTTGTGGTGATATTTACATTATGTAATTATGAACTTGAAATTTGGTTATTTTGTTGTAAATTCCAAAGCATGTATGAAGTTCTTATAAATTTATTGAGTAGGATTTGTCTAGTGAAAATTGAAACTATGAAAAATATTTTAATTTTTGCATTTCGAAAACTTGAAAATTGTATAATTGATTAATGATAGAAATTATTAAGTAAATATAATATTTTATAATTTTATATGTTTGATATGTATTATTTTAATTATTAAATAATTTTAAAAATATTTTAAATTTTAAAATAATATTACAAAAAAACTCGTTTTTAAGTCTAAGTCTCGCTTTAACGCGCTTAAACTCGTAAAGTTTAAAGTTTCATATCCATGCTTTACACTTCTTATAACATGGATAAATAATCGACTCATATTCTTTTCAAGAACAGAATATTAGATTATCACATTGTCCAATTATTTGTTAATACCATAATTGATGCTCAGCTATGCAAATTTTGTGACTTTTAGTAATTAGCTAAGAAAATATACCTAATTTTGATACCACTTTAACACTTGTTGGGAGCAAGAGTTTCATATCAAATGTTAACATATTAGTCTAATTTTGTTATAAATTCATTATCTGCCACATGTTTGGTAAACTCGTAAAGTTTAAAGTTTCATATCCATACTTTACACTTCTTAGAACATTGATAAATAATCGTCTTATGTTCTTTTCAAGAACAGAATTACAGATTATCACATTGTCCAATCATTTGTTAATACCATAATTGATGCTCAGCTATGCAAATTTTGTGACTTTTAGTAATTAGCTAAGAAAATATACCTAACCTTGATATCACTTTAACACTTGTTGGGAGCAAGAGTTTCATATCAAAATGTTAACCTATTAGTCTAATTTTGTTATAAATTCATTATCTACCACAAGTCTGGTAAACTCGTAAAGTTTAAAGTTTCCTATCCATGCTTTACACTTCTTAGAACATTGATAAATAATTGTCTCATGTTCTTTTCATGAACAGAATTATAGATTATCACATTGTCCAATCATTTGTTAATACCATAATTGATGCTCAGCTATACAAATTTTGTGACTTTTAGTAATTAGCTAAGAAAATATACCTAACTTTGATACCACTTTAACACTTGTTGGGAGCAAGAGTTTCATATCAACATGTTAACCTATTAGTCTAATTTTGTTATAAATTCATTATCTGCCACATGTTTGGTAAACTCATAAAGTTTAAAGTTTCCTATCCATACTTTACACTTCTTAGAACATTGATAAATAATTGTCTCATGTTCTTTTCAAGAACAGAATTATAGATTATCACATTGTCCAATCATTTGTTAATACCATAAATGATGCTCAGCTATGCAAATTTTGTGACTTTTAGTAATTAGCTAAGAAAATATACCTAACTTTGATACCACTTTAACACTTGTTGGGAGCAAGAGTTTCATATCAAAATGTTAACCTATTAGTCTAATTTTGTTATTAATTAATTATCTGCCATGTTTGGTCGATGTAGGACTTTGCTTGCATTTTCCTACTATATTCATTCCAAATTTTATTTTTCGAGAAAGAATAAGTGTTGCAAATAATTCATCATTGTTAATCCTTTTTTGATAGTAAAACCCTCATTAAATGAAGTTACAAATTTTTCGAGTATGGAATTCCGTTTACTTAATTCAAAATGCAAAATTTATTAAATATGTGAAAATTGGGAAAAGAAATTAGACGAAGCCAGTCACATGGTGTGTTCCTCTCTAATGAAGATGGCACTACGAGAGACCAAAGAAAGCATGTTTGTGAATAAACTTAGGCATTGATGATGGGATCAGATCCTACAACTTTGTGGGGTTAATTAGGCAGCTTTCATGATCATACTCTTTCAAGTGTAGATCAAATTGATGGCAATATAATTAATACTTTGTTAGCCGCCCCATTACGACTTTTTTTTTTTGTTTTTATTTAAGTAGTAAAGTGGGTTCTTTTATGACATGAAAAAAGAGGAGATTATATCTAAAATTTAAAAATTAATTTCGTAAAAGAATTTGACTTTTATAAAAACTTTTGTTATACCTCTAATTAACACTAACATCACCACTAGAGCTTCATGTCAAATCAGAAGACACGAATGTCACGTTTAGTGAACCATGTGGTAGCCTTGCACAGTCAATCAAAGCATCATCATGAAGTGAAGGCAAACCATGAACCTAGGTTCGCTCCACTAGAGACTAAATCCAAGTTGATACCACCAGCACGATACTCAAAGGGATTTGCCCCCAAAGGTTCGGCGTGTAGCTAACCTAGACTCATTGGAGAGAGGAAATCCCAACCCTAGGCCCATTACAAGATAAGCGAATTGACGAACATTCTTTCTTGGAGAAAGCATGTCATTTTTCCTCCCCTCTAACATCATCATGGCTACAAAGGGATTTGCCCCCAAAGGTTCGATGTGTAGCGAATCTATACTCATCGGAGAGAGGAAATCCCAACCACAGGCCCATTACAAGATAGGCGAAATGACAAACCTTCTATCTTGGAGAAAGCATGTCCTTTTTCCTCCCCTCTAACGTCATTATGGCTACAATAGTGAGAGAAATTAAAACATTTGTCGAACTCTATTTTTATTCACAAATTTCCTAAGACTCAATTTTTACCTATTTTTTAGCAACACATTTCTTAGGATATACGGCTTATAAATCATAAATCAGCTTTGACAAACATGTCCTGGATTTTGATGCATTAGTGCTTTAAGTGGATGCTTAAAATAGGACCATCAAAATTGAAGCTATAATATATTTTAAGAATATAATTCTACTATAAGTAAAGCAAATCATTTTGGGGTCTAAATTAAGGTTTATGGTTGGTAAGGGCAATATGACAATTCAAATAAATGACAAGGAACCCTAATGAATATATGCAATGTAATCTTATTATCATTGTACCTCGTTTATCCATAATATTTTTTTTCGATGAGACGACGTTTATTTAAAAGGTATATTCCCACATGCAGTATTATTTATCTTTGTACCCTGATAATGATTATCGTAAAGCAAATTATTTATTTTTTGCCAGACCTAACGGATCCGCCCAAAAGGTAACCATGTTTTCCAACATATTGCCTAATAATGTCTTTAAATCATGACAAACCATTCTTGTTCAATTGCCAATTATTATGCATTTACAAATTATTTTTGTGCTCTATGGTTATTATTTTCATTATTAACGTTGAAACAATCAAAAAACAATTCAGTCAAAAAAAAAAAATAATAATAATAATAATAACGAGAGTTTTCCTTAATAAATATAGTCATGTTTAACTCCCATTTCTTAAATTTCAACCAACATTCTTTTTTTTTTTTCATTTTTTAACTACACATTTCGTTATTTTTTATGAATATCTATTAAAATCTAATTTTTATCCAAATCAGACGGTATATTCTAGTTACAATTTTTGTAAGTTACAGAATAAGAAATCTAAATAATAATATTATATCCACAAAATTTGATCAAATATCTAATACTTTAAGGAATTTGATTCTACAAGCTTGTTAGTTTATGAGTTTCGATTTTCTTAGTAACCTAGTAACCTACGTTTCATCGATAAGTGACAATTTGATTGACAAAAAATTTAAGTAGAGAGATCTATTGTCCAAGTTCGGCTGCCCACGATTTCAGTGAAGTGTCAAAATTTATGTGTCTCAACGACGTATATAAATTCAATCTTAAATACATCAATGTCTACAATGGAATCCATACTCTAGCGGGGAGTAAAATAAGTTGAATTATCTTAAATTTTTGGAGTCATAACCCAGTAAGTAATTATCAAATCTTAATTCTTTACAGTTAAATACATAATTATTATAAAAGTTTCGAATTTCGTTTACCAACGAAATTTATCAAATATTTTCAACTTCTCATGAATTTATTGACAAGAATATAGTCAGTAATTACTTTATTTTAGTTTTCAAGATAACATACTCAGAATAATTCGTCCTTTTTTTTTTTTTGTCCCAAGTAAAAGTTATCAGACCGTCGTTCTTTCAAAAAGCCATTCTTTATTCATTTCATCGACAAAATGACATTTTAACAATTTATTCTTTTCATTTCGTTTTACCTATTCTGCCCCTTCTCTCCAAAAAAAATGCTCACGGTACTTGCCAAAAATGAGGGTATAAATGGAACATAGAAATGGTGGGCCACATGATTTGATAGGAAAATAAATTATATTCGGCGCCCAGACAAGGGCCACGTCAACTAGACCATTTATTTCACAGCTTTAAACCATGTCAAACACTGATAGATTACTTCGCTATTAGAAAAGAAAGAAGATTAGATCCAAATTACTTCACAATTCACATAATTATGGTTCTCTTTCATCAACATGCTATACAAACACTTATGAAAGCTTCATTTCCGTATTATATACGATCATTGTCAGGATTCATATATTCATATCAAGAACAGAGTATAACAATTAGTCATAAATTTCCCAAGAAACAAGAGTATACATCCAATTTTTTTTTTTTTTTTGAAGGTTCAGTTGTATCAGAGCACTGGGTAAATCTATGGGCATCCAAACATGTATAGGGCCGTAAAGACCCATTATGGAACATTTGCAGCTAAGCTACATGTCAAAAAATCTCTAAATGTTACAGAAAGTACATGCATGATCTATAAATAAGATTTTAACTTACCAGTTAGTAAATCTATCAGCTGTCTACCTCTCCTTATCGGCTAGCACAACTGATTGACCTTTTTCTGCTGGAGTGACGGGATTTTCTTGTTTAACCACCTCGACTGGCTTTTCCTGTTGAACCGAAACATCAGGCTTTTCTTGTTGGACCGGCACACAAGGCCTCCAAATTGTTTCTTTTCCGACATCCATTAATGCAATTCCCTTGGCACCCAAGTCACTCCTAATCTGATCACTTTTAGAGAACTCTTTGTTTTTCCTGGCTAGCATCCTCTCCTCGATTAAATGCAAAACATCGTCTTCAGTCAACCCAGCCCTTTTCAAAGCTTTATCTTTTAGTTGCTGCAAAACCTGTACGACAAAATATCCAATATTTTACAGCATCAGAATTGTCAGAGATGTATGACAGTAGTTCTGGAAGTACCTCAGTATAACTTGAACTTGAGAGCAATCCCACAACATCTAAAACTTCTTTGAGTTGTTTCTCCAGTTCAGCAAGAGACTTTACAGTGGATAGTTGTTGTTTTTTTGGCTGTTTCTTCTGGCAAAATATTAAAAGAAGCAAGCTTTTCAGATGACACTACAAAAAATTAGTCCGTGTACACAAGGAAAAGCTCTACAAAAATTGGGGCGAGTTTGGTCTTTATAAAAAAAAAAAACCCTACCTTGAGCATGTTTAACGAACTATTCATAAATCTGAGGGATTCTTGTAGAGCAGAATTAAGTATCGTTGGCGTGTGCAAATCGTCAGACAATTTTGCCTCGAACTCTTCATGCAGTTTTGTTATGCATTCTTGGGCAGCAGGGCTGATTTTGCCATTTTTTTCAGCCTCTTCTTTCAATGCCAACAAAGCATCTTCAGAGTCTTGTAAGGTCTGTAACAACCACAACCACGCAACAAAACTCTATGTGAAATAAGAGTAAGCCGATTAGTGAGTATAATAAGACTCGAAAAAAAAATCTGAAAATTTGGCTTCAGTGTATGTGTACATTCATGCATATCGAAGAAAAACGACTCGTAATTACTGAGCTGGAGTAAATTTCATCAGAGCAAGATGTCATCAAGTATCCGTAAGGTTAACATTTTGCACATCTCCAATTAAACTAATTTATTAAGTCGGGGAACAATATAAACAGAACGTAAAAGGTCAAAAGTGATCATTACAGATATCATATAGGTTCTGCAAGGCCTGAAGACAAAGAGCTAAAAAGATGAAAATACAACATTAATCAGTCTGTTGATCCAAGTTCAACAACAACCTTTTGACCGCCGAAGTTAGACAAATATATTTAATCAACACTTAACTACAAACACTTGGGATTATCACCTGATATATGTAGAAAACAGCCTCTGATGCAATTTCTAACTGAGAAATCGTGTAATTAACGGGAGACCTGTAGTGGGTTCCCATAAGAAAATGCCTCAATGCGAGTGGATGGTACACCTTGGTAACCTATAAACATAACTGCAATTAACAGCAATGCTCCAAAGAAGATATATTGTAAATCCAGAGTATACAGAAAATTGCTTTAATTAGCACCTTTTACCTCACGAATGGTGAAGAAGTTTCCAAGTGATTTTGACATTTTCTCATCATTTGCGGTGACAAAACCATTATGTATCCAGTAACTGACATTGCTTTTAGCACAAGCAGCACAGCTCTGAGCAATCTCATTTTCATGATGGGGAAATATTAAATCCATCCCACCACCATGAATATCAAATGAGTGTGTCAAATAATGAGCACTCATTGCACTGCACTCCATGTGCCATCCCGGTCTTCCGGGACCCCAGGGACTGTCCCAGTTTGGTTCACCGGGCTTAGCAGCCTGTAAGGAAAATGAAAGGTGAAAGATTTACATGAGGTAATTCAGTAAATACTCAGTGATTTTGGCAAGCCCTTTTCACCTTCCACAGTGCAAAATCAGCAGGATTTCGCTTTCTCTCATCAACGGCAACACGTTCCCCAGCTCTATTATCTTCTAGCCTCCGCCCCGATAAACGGCCATAATTTGGGAAGTCATCAACAGAGAAGTAAACATCACCCTCAACAACATAAGCGAATCCATTGCTGATAATCTGCAGATTAGACCAAGTTCCAGAAATAATTGATAATGTACCCAAAAGAAAGGATAGCAAACACAAAAAATTCTTCTTTCATATTTCTCAATGTGGTCTAGAAACCTATGCTGCTGCCTACTCCTTAACATCTTGATTAAAAGAGAGAACGAAAGGAGATCTCTATTTCAAATATGAAAATTGTACTAAATAATTTAATTGAACAAAAGAAACAGTAGTATCATGATGTACAACATTAGAACCGTGTCAAACATGTGTACTTCAGATTAAATAAGAAATACTGCTCTAATAAATAACATACGGTTATTCAGTTAATAACGATGTTAACAAAAAGCTCGTGCTGATTTTTAAAGTCCTGAGCATGCTGGTGAACATATATACGGAGAACATGAAAAAAGAGATCTTATTCAAGATTCAGAAGATTACTGAAGTTCTTCAAAAATGAAAGGTGCTTTGTGGGAAGCAAAGAACCTGAGCTATCATTTCCTTGATTTGCTCCATATGTTCAGTCACACGTGGCTGATGGGTGGGAACAAGGCACTGGATATCAGCCATGTCAGCAAGGAATTCTTCACAAAACCGAGCACTCAAAGCTTTTGGATCCTCCCCAAGCTCATTTGCTCTACGAATAATCTGGAAAATCTATAGATTAAAACCGCAATAAAACTTTTACAGTTTACTTATTCCAAGTTATGGTAGAACACTGAACAAGAAGTGTCTGTCAAAGATGAATGTTATTGATTAGCTTCCACCAATCTTTTGGCTAGTAGATTATTCAGTGATAAATATAAAAGGAAGGCCTACTAAAACTAGATTACACGGGGCATCAAGCAACAACCAACCTTTCCTTTGTTTAGAGAGCCCTAATGATCAGAACCAGAAAAAGATTGCAACTTTTGGACCTTCAACACTGTTAGGTTTTAAAGATATTGGCAATCTTTTGACAAAACTATTATTGAAATAGAGTTTTTAAAAGTCAAAGTGTCAAGTTGTAAGTTATATAGGTGAGTTAGAAGTCCTAGGGTTCGAGTATGGAATAAGGAGATATGAGTCGCCGCAATTTCGCTAACCTATCGCCCAACTGATGCTTGAACGGTAAAAACAGAAGCTTCGTCGCCCGCTAGTCGCTTGGACCTTGCTCGAGCGACACACCATCCCCAAGAAAACCTAATTCACGTTTTTCAAGTTTTTTATTCGACCCATACTATCCAAAACCTCTACACTATATATATCTACGCATCCATTCGAAAAATGTGTGTTCAACATTGAGAGAAACAAGAGATTACTTCCTACATGGTTCAACCTTCTTTTTGATTTCTTCATAGCATTGAAAGATCAACTTCACATATACCAAACACCAAAACACATACTTCCATAACATGTGTTAGAATTCTGAATATCAAGGAAGGTAATTGGAGTTCCGGTTATTGGAGAACGAGGAGTTCTCATTGATCCACAGAAGATAGACGAAATCAGAAGATCGGAAGTTGGTGCAGGAACATGCAATCTAGGAGTAATTTGGCGTTTACAGTCAGGATGTCAGAAAAGTACTAGAGTTAGTCACTCTGATGGTACCGTAAGTTGATTCGTTTATAGTGATTTTTTACTGGCTTGGGCCAGGAGTTTTTACCCAATTAGGGGTTTTCTTCGTTAACAATTTTAAAGTGTTATTAATTTTTCAGTAATTTATTAACTGCGGCAATTCAACATATGATAGTTATGCATGTGAATTCATCTGGATTAATTAATAACTGTGACTTGTTGCATTAATTAATTGCCAAATTTAAATTCCGCGTTATTCACCTATTAGGTGATTTTAGGGTTGAACTAATAACTCTCAAGTAGTATCAGAGCTTCATTTCGATTCCCGACCCATATTTAATTTAGATGAGTCAGTCTCTTTCTTTGCCTCCATTTTTTGACGGAAGCAATTATGTATATTGGAAGGTTAGAATGAGAGCATTCCTTAAGTCTCTAGATGAGCGAATTTGGGATAGTATACAAAATGGTTGGACCGTCCCTTCCTCTACTGTTTCAAGTGTAGTTACCCCACGGTCATTTCTTTTTGGACCAAAGATGAACTAGTTGAGAGCAACTGAATTAGTAAAGGGCTTCATGCCCTATTTATGGCTGTGTCTGTTGAAGAATTTATGAAAGTGTCGATGTGTGAAACCGCGAAAGAAGTTAGGGATATTTTAGAGACCACACACGAGGGAACCAAAGCCGTTAAGAACTCCAAGCTACAGATGCTAACCACTAGATTTGAAGAAACTAGAGTGAAGGACGATGAATCATTCTATGAATTCTATGCGAAGCTAAATGATATATTGAACTATAGTTTTAACCTAGGCGAGAGAATTCCCGAGCCTAAGATTGTCAAAAAAATCTTGAGATCATTACCTGAAAGATTTAGATCTAAAGTTACAGCTATCGAGGAGAGCAAGGATCTAGATGCTGTTAAGATTAAAGAATTTGTTGGATCTCTCCAAACTTACGAACTCATCATATCTCAACCTAAGAAAAACAAGTCTATAGCCTTGAAAACTGTTAGGAAAGAAAAGTATGATTCATCTTATTTGGAATCACTTAACAATGAGGAAATAGCCTACTTCGTTAAGAATTTCCAAAAAATGTTTAGAAATAAGAAGACTAAAGAGAGACATAGAGGTGATTCCAGTTAGTCTAGAAAGAGATCTAAATCTTTGAGATGTCATAAATGTCAAGGTTTTGACCACTATAGAAGTGAGTGCCCTAATGGTAAGAGAAATCAGCGTAAAGCTATGAATGTTACTCTCACTGATGGCGAGACTAACTCGGATAATCAAAGTAAGATGTCTATACATAATGAGAGTGGGAAGTTTATGGCATTCACTGCTAGGATTAAAAGTGAATCTGATAAGGACAGTAAGAAGGTTGAGGAAGTAGATAGTAGTGAACAAATTGAGGAAGATTCTGAAAATGAGGATGAGATTCGTGAGGCATATCAAAAATTATTTGATGAGAGTCATAAGATAAAGAAGGTCAATAAAGTTGTGTTGAAGAAGGTTAATGAACTTGAAATAGAAAGAGAGAGAAACTCATAGCTGACCTTCAGGATTCTACTAAAATCTGAGTGAATTGAGACTTGTCAATGAGAACCTAGAAGCTAAGGTTAAAACCTTAACACGTGACATAGAAAAATCTAAAACTCAACTTCATACCTTCTTAAGTGGTTCTCGAAAACTTGATAATCTGTTAGGAATGAACAAGTCAACTGGAAATAGGCAGAGTCTAGGATATGTTCAAATTGATAACAATATTGCTAGTGCATGTAAGATCACGTTTGTCCCAGCCACCAACAAACTTTGAATTATTGCTAATCCCGAACCTAATGGCAAGAGTGTCTTAGGATCGAGGCCTACTAGACAACGTAGGATCAATCAACCTATAAATTAATATCAACCATCACGTAGTTTTGAACCTAAGTTTATTCTCACTTATTACAATTGTGGTGCTTTGGAACATATAAGGCCTAAGTGTCAAAAATTCCTGAATAAAAATAGAAATCAGAATTTCACTAGAGTTAGAAATCAGAATTTTGATAGTCGAATTGATTTCCTCACTAATCAAGTGTGTTAGGACATATAAGGCCTAGGCGTCATAAATTCATGAAAAAAAATCAGAATTTCACTAGAGTTAGCAATCAGGATTTTGATAGTCCAATTGATTTCCTCACTAATCAAGTGAATCATTTGACCAAGTTAATGACACAGTTGACTCGAAATAAGTCTTCCACTAGACAGGTTTGGGTAAAAAAGAGTCATTTGAAAATTTTGAAATTAATCACGAGGCTCTTAAGGTAATAACGCTTGTATACCTAATTGATTAGGTACTTTTGATGCATACTTATACTTTTTAATTGATTTATTCATTATTGTATGCATCTTATTTTTTATTTTATTTTTTACTTTTAGGTAGTTTGATTTTTTTTAAATTAAAAAAATTGAAAAATAAAAAAATGGTTGAAAATTCTTTACTAAAACGTGATATATAATTTACTCGAACATGTATGTTGTAACCAAGTATGAGTTTAATTGATGTGTTGTAGCATATTTTTCATTTGTTAGGACATATAAGGCCTAGGCGTCATAAATTCATGAAAAAAAATCAGAATTTCACTAGAGTTAGCAATCAGGATTTTGATAGTCCAATTGATTTCCTCACTAATCAAGTGAATCATTTGACCAAGTTAATGACACAGTTGACTCGAAATAAGTCTTCCACTAGACAGGTTTGGGTAAAAAATAGTCATTTGAAAATTTTGAAATTAATCACGAGGCTCTTAAGGTAATAACGCTTGTATACCTAATTGATTAGGCACTTTTGATGCATACTTATACTTTTTAATTGATTTATTCATTATTGTATGCATCTTATTTTTTATTTTATTTTTTACTTTTAGGTAGTTTGATTTTTTTAAAATTAAAAAAATTGAAAAATAAAAAAATGGTTGAAAATTCTTTACTAAAACGTGATATATAATTTACTCGAACATGTATGTTGTAACCAAGTATGAGCTTAATTGATATGCTGTAGCATATTTTTCATTACTTTTTTTTTCATTACTTTGTTTAGGTTTATATGGAGTAATTAATATAGGTTTCTACATGTACTATCTGCACTGCACACACTATATTTCGTGAGTAAGTCTTAACCGCATGTGTGAGATTTGGGATGGTCGACATCTATTGGTAAGGTGACATTGAACATGGATTGACCTTAATTTAGTAGACCTAAACTCGAGTATATCCCCTTAAATAAAATATAAATGTTTCATCTTATACTCTTCTTCGAAATCTATTTGACTTGAGTAATTAAACCTGAGGGATTTCTCATAACCTGATACTCTATGGTCAACTGATTTGGAATCGGCCGAAAACTCTACATGAGTCATCATAGTCATTTAATGGAGAAGAGTCTGCACATAAGATGTAAAAAATTGAA
>CAIGRP010124764.1:0-30753 GCA_903798385.1 Fraxinus cuspidata | reverse complement strand
CCAATGTATTATTAGTTAAGAGTTACTCAAAGCTCATGATTTCATTATAAAAGCGGTTTATGATATTTTTACAAAAGAAAAAAGAAAAAAAAAAATCCGCAATACAAACTTCTTTTGATTAGTACTTGTTTTTTATATGTTCAAAATAGTTCAAGAATACCAATTAGACTTAAAAACAAGAAAGGAACCATAGCTCAGCGTTAGATCGTCGCCTCGGTTGATTACGAAGTACATAATCGACTCTAATGAGGTGCACGTTGAGGATTTCGGTAAATTTATATTCATATTTTTAAAGAATGCAAAAGGTTAACATCTGTTGAGATGGCCGAGTTGGTCTAANTAGTTCAAGAATACCAATTAGACTTAAAAACAAGAAAGGAACCATAGCTCAGCATTAGATCGTCGCCTCGGTTGATTACGAAGTACATAATCGACTCTGATGAGGTCCACGAAATAATTAAGTTGAGGATTTCGGTATTTTTATATTCATATTTTTAAAGAATGCAAAAGGTTAATATCAGTTGAGATGGCCGAGTTGGTCTAAGGCGCCAGATTAAGGTTCTGGTCCGAAAGGGCGTGGGTTCAAATCCCACTCTCAACAATTATACCTTTTTTTTTTTTTAATATATTTGAATTATTTTGGGATTATTATTATTATTTGTATACAAATTTATACTTGGTTTTATGTACTAATTTTAACAAGACAACCACTCTGCTTCGGCGTTCATTTAAAATCTCAGTATAATTTCCGTAGATATTTTAATTTTGCACTGTGCTCTGGCTTAGGGATCAAGATTTTTATATCCAGAAGAACTCAAGATTCTGTGCAGATTCAATTGCTGCGTTCCATGGAGGCGTACAAGAGATGGGTTAGAAGGAATAGGGACTACGTGCACTCGCTTGAGTCTCTAGCTAATGTAAGCCTGTTGGATATTAATAATCTTTTTTTTTTATCAATTATACGTTATTTTACTTGTAATAGTACTGTTCTTCAATTGATTTTTGTTTATTCGAGTTAGTAATTGTTTAGTTTAGTTGATAAGCTGTTTCGCATTTGAATTTTGCTTCTAAAACAGAGGAAATGGGGTTGAAACAATATTAATCGTAGGGATCTTTAAGCACCTATGATTCTAAGATAATATCCTGCAATGGAACGAATTATTTCCAGTTTATAAGCAATTTGAGCTCATAATTGCTGCCTTTTTATTTGTGAAAACTTGAAAATACTAGAGTTGTCTTCTCATGTGCATATGATGATATTGGAAGATGCTAGTTTCTGGTTTATAAATTATGTAATGTGTGAACTATTCATTAGCTTAGCTGGTTTATGGGGGAATACAGACCCAATATGGCCCTATTCTCCCTTTGAGGTCAAATTGCCCCCGTCTCTTCCGGTTCTGTCTAGGACTTAATAAGTACAAATGGGAGGTGCTTATAAAAGGAAAAATATGCTTTAAATAAATAACATATATTCATGGTTTACAAGTCATAACCTCATGATAATGCCTGCATGCTTTTCTTCTGCCCCTGGGTAGTAACTCTCTTGCAAATTTCATAATAAGGTCGATCTAATTTCTGTTGCCTTTTTTGCTTTCTGTATACTATGGATATTCATTTAACTCGTTCTATGGCCTAACTTTTTAGTGAGTGTATAATATTTGGAGTTAAATTTATTAGAGTTTTTAAATTCATAAATTTTTAAGGACTCAATTGAACTTTCTATATTCTTATATAAGCTTTGATTGCAATTTCTACATAAGACGGTATTATAGGAAAGTCTATTTGTCAAAGGTTATTTAAATAAAGATTTTTTATTGGGGTCTATCTACACAAATTCCTTCCTAGTTTGGGCTACCTCAACTCATTTCCCTTATAAATTATGTAATGTGTGAACTATTCATTAGCTTAGCTGGTTTATGGGGGAATACTGACCCAATATGGCCCTATTCTCCCTTTGAGGTCAAATTGCCCCCGACTCTTCCGGTTCTGTCTAGGACTTAATAAGTACAGATGGGAGGTGCTTATAAAAGGAAAAATATGCTTTAAATAAATAACATATATTCATGGTTTACAAGTCATAACCTCATGATAATGCCTGCATGCTTTTCTTCTGCCCCTGGGTAGATCATAACTCTCTTGCAAATTTCATAATAAGGTCGATCTAATTTCTGTTGCCTTTTTTGCTTTCTGTATACTATGGATATTCATTTAACTCATTCTATGGCCTAACTTTTTAGTGAGGCCTTGGAGTGCAGAAGTCTGATAGTGTTTCATAAGAAGTTACCATGTATTTTACTGAAGTCAATCCAATGTTTAGCTTTTTCTTGTATATACATTTTGCCATGTCATAAACAAACCTAACTGGCAGAATATGCATAGATATACTCCCAATCCTTGTTCCAGATTTTTTACTATTTTCACCCTCCTCCATTTTTATTTGAGATTCAAAGCAGGGCAGCTAGAGATGTTATGTTAGACATCTGGTCCATTTGTTGATCTTTAACTTTTTGCATTCTTTATATAACCAAGGTGTTCAATTCTACTGGCATTTTTTGATACTTTTTCACGTCGTTCACTTTATGTAGAATTGTTTGAGTACGTTGATATTAAGCTGCATGGGATTTCGGAACTTCACCCGTATCTGATTGTTGAAAAAAATACTTTCAGGGATTGACATGGCTTCTCCCAGAACGATTTTCTGAATCAGAAATTGGACCAGAAGCAGGTTTTGTGATATTTTGGTAACACTGACTTCTTCTTACTTAAGAATCATGCAATGAACCCACGTTCTTTGGCTCAATGAAAAATGGATTTCGTGACACAATTTTTTTGTCATTATTTTATTTCATTTATGGAAAATCCTATAATTTAAATTTAGTAGATTGTTTTCATTAGGAACACAATATTTATACGATACAGATCTTTTGTGGTACATGTAATTCTGTGAAGATTATACAATTTGGTGCTACATCCAGATCTTTTGTGGTACATGTAATTCTGTGAAGATTATACAATTTGGTGCTACATCATTGTGGGCTCCTGTTTTCATAATTTCACGTGCTTCAGTGTGCATGTTAAAGGATTTCTATATCTCGAGTGTCCGTATGTAAATTATGTTTATTTCTACTCTCCCCCAACCCCACCCACCCTTTCCCCTTAAAATTCCTTTTTATGCTATATAAGTTATGCCATATTTTCTGGAAACCTAACATTCTTCATACAATGCACTGTAGTTCTACTCCAATTATGAATTATATGGTGTCAAAATCAATGTTTATCATTATTGTATATTTATATATTTCTGCAGTAACATCAATTTTGAGTATAATCATTGCTTCCATCTAACGTTTCTTAAGAACCATTTCCTCCACCCCCTTCTCCGGACTTCTTTCAGGCACAGGAGTGACTCGTAGTCCTGATGACTTGTATTTTCACCTTGTCTGTTGTTTCAGGATGCGATAAAAAACTTTTACGATTCGTTAATTTTCTTAAGCTGTCTCTGCAATTCTTTCATTTGTTTCTTGAAAGAGTTGATGTATTCTATCCTATATATTGTAAATCTTTCTGCAGTAACATCAATTTTGGGAATAATCACTTCTGTCAATGATCATATAATCGAGACGACACCAACCCATGTGCACATGGGGCACGTCCCCCAGCCTTCCTTCCCATTGTCATTGTTCATAACTTTGCTAAAAGACTTGGAAACACTGGTTGAAGTTGCATCACAGCAATTCTACGGTGATGAAAAGAAATGGAATTTCATTGCTATAACAGAAGCTACCAAGTAAGGAGCTTACTTTATTAGAATAGGCTCTTCTTGCGGCACCTTCATTTGTTCTATAGCTAGCAATATTTGTTATTATTAATAAGATTTTTTCCCAATCAATTTCAGGGTATTACTTAGGCTAGCATTGTTTAGAAACAGTGGATATAAAATGCTCTTGCATGGTGGGGAGAATACAAATGATGGAGAGGTTTCGGATGCACTAGATTCCCGGGATAGAAATGGACTTCTACCAAAGCCCGGGCAGCATCAGGTTCCTGGTAGTCTAAAGAATTATCGTAGACAGAATCCATTGAATCTGGAAGGAAGGGCATTATCTGCCTTAGATAGTTTCGGTGAAAGTGCAAGGACAGTTTCTGAGCCAAGATGGTCATCTAGAGTTCAGCATCAGCAGGCAATAATGGAGCCTTCAAGTAAATTTTTTCTTTTTGCGTTTTATTGGTGCTTTGGAGAGACATTATTCAATCAATTCGAGACTTGTTTGTTGAAATATATCTTCATTTCCTTACAGCAACAGTGGCTGAGAAACCTAGCCTTTCCTCTATCTTGTCTGAGGAGGGCGTTTCTGGGGGCTTATTTTTGATGGGAGAGATGATGTTTATCTTAAGACCATTCATTTATGTATTACTAATAAGAAAGTATGGGCCTCAGTCATGGTTTCCTTGGTTTACTTCATTGACTGTGGACCTCATTTCCAATGGCATTATTTCATACATCACAATTTTGAGGCAAAATAGCAAGGATTTTCATCTTTCCAACCTCGTGAAGCATGAGGTTAGAATTTTTTGAACTGTATATATTTTGTATCTTGTATCGTCCATAATCTCTATATATGCCCAAAACTGTCCTTGATTGTTATGCCTTGTAGAGAACTATTTTTTTTTTTTGGGTTAAAATGTTGCATCTTTTATTATTAATTTTTTTTAAGGAGGTTTATGAATATTACACTCTGTGAGTTGAATTGAGTTGAGTTAAGTTTCTTTTTTTTTTTTGAGAATTTGATCTATTCTGAAATGGGTTGGGTACGGTGCAGTTAAAAAGGCGAAAGCTCTTGTTGGCACTTTACCTTATGAGAGATCCATTTTTTTCCAAGTATACCAGGTAATACAGCATTTCTCATGGTACTACATTTCTTCTTTTTCACTTCCTTCTCTATGATTTCGTGTATGGAAGAGAATAGAGTGCTAACGCTCATTAAATTTTCAGACAGAGACTTGATAGTACTCAAAAGCTACTAGAACCAGTTCCCATTGTCGGGCTTCTTACTGGTAGGTTCAGTGTTGTATACTAAGTGCACTGCACTCTTTTTACTTGTTTGAACTCAAGCTTTCTTGATATGTGCAGAGAAACTCGTTGAACTTATTATTGGAGCCCAGACGCGATACACCTACATGTCCGGTTCATGAGCTGGAGTTTTGTACTCAATTTATTGGTGAATTTGGGCATAAAGAATTGAACATTGCAACATTTTGGTTTTCTGCCAACAATTTAGTACTTCCACGGGATAGTGTTGCTTGCCGTGACTTTGCCCTTCAACTATAAAACCATGGTGGATGCAAACATGACCTAAAGTGGAAAGGAGCTGCAGTTATTTGACTAATGATCACACAGACTTTATATTATTGATTCTTCGATTGACATGATTATCTGAGAGTAGAATGTAAGTTTTGGTAGGCATCCTGAGCCAATCTCTGAATGCAACAGATATTTACTAAGTTGAAGTCGAATCTATATATTTAAAGAATTTTTTCTTGCACCTGGAAGTGTCACCCGGTAAAGCATTGGCACTTGTAAATAAATGGTCAGCTAACTAATGAAACCATGGTACCAAAACCTATGACATAGTTCTCCTGATTGTTATTCCACGGACCCGGTATTGTTTATTTACTAACCCCTTTTTCATCTTTTAAACAAAATTATTATTACTGCGAGAAAGGGGCTGTACTTACGAATTCTTGATTCTGAAGAATTTAGGAGGTGAGCACCAATAAACCTGCGTATACTTTCTGCTACGTGCCATGGCTCGCCCCAATCGAAGAAGAATAATGTATTGGTGCTCTTACAGTGAACTGGCATCAACCTTTGTTTAAAAGACTGATGACATTATGCCAACGATGTATCGTAATGTGCCCCATTCAAAGTGTCTGAGTTCAACAGCCTGGCAAATGGCAGTGATTTATTGTTACCATTCGCGGTAGAGAGATCGTCTGGGTGAAGAAAAGCTTCGGTTGGCCTGCTCCAGAGGTTAGCTAGTGTAAGTGGCTGAAATTGCTTCTCTCAAGAATTTGCCTAGAAGAATTTGTTAAGAATTGTGGTTCCATCTTAAAAGGTCAACATTTTTAATATGAGTAACACAATCCTTTATAAGTTGATTTATGTTTACATCTTTTTTCGATGTGGGATTATATATTGAGCAGACCAATCTTGAAATTCGTATGCTCACTTTTGGAGTCTTGACCGGATTGAATTGCTCATTGGAACTTAATGGGCTCTGATATCATGTTAAGAATTGTGGTTCCATATTAAAATGTCAACTTTTTTAAGAGAAGTAACACAATCATTTATAAGTTGGTTTATGTTTACATCTTTATTCGATGTGTTATTATATCCCTTAACAGAATCTTACTTCTCATCAGTTTTCTCAAAATTATCCCAAGTTGGTGTAGCGGAGAACTATGATGGTGTTATATCTAAAGTCAACCATTTTCAGTGCTGAAGGGTCTAAGAAAGATATTTCAGGGGATGTTGTGGATATGCTGGCATTCTCTGGACTTAATTAGTTGCTTATAAGCTTGATTAGAGAACTCGATCCTCCAGCAATATTGAAGAAAACGATGAGACCAAGTGAGAACCACACCATCTACCGACACCAAGTGTTGCCCCTATAAAGGTTTCCGGAGAGATGTTGTGGCCATTGTTGGAAATTGTGCTTACCGTAGGAAGCACGTTCAGGACAAAATAAGAGAGCAGAATGGGATCCTTCTGTTTTTACAACAATGTGTCATTGATGAAGATACTCCGTTCTCGAAGGAGAGGGTAATCTGGTCAGAAATATATTGGAAGGGAATAGAGAAAACCAACAAGCTGTTGCAAGTTTTGGAGCTTCAAGGATCTGTAGATGTGCCTGAAATTGCACAACTAGTTCTTCGAGTAGACGTGGTTCCACAGACTCAACGTGTAAAGCTTGTAATTGTCTCATGAAGTTACTCAAGTAAACATCGTCTTCCAGCTGAACCAGATTGTCATCATTGGGATTCATGGATAATTACCATTGGTACTTGGCTGTGTACTTGATATGCTTGCTTCAAGCTGAATGTGATTGACACCAAATTATGGAGAAAAACAGCAATAGACTCGATAGTTTTAAACCTGCAAAATTTTCTGCTTTCCCAGGATGAATCCAGACTCTCATCTTTCATGAGACTGCTGATTCTGTTTCAAGAAAAGATTAAACCATCTCAAGATGTTTCATAGATTGGAGTCATCAGACGAGGTGTAAAACATTCTATTATTCCAAACAAATTGAAAAAAAAAAGAGACTAGGGACAAAACCAAAATCCTTCTATAACTAACATTCATTACTCTGCTAATTACAACTGCCTGATGATTCAATAAAAGTTGGATTGTGACGTTATTGGTAAGTGTATTTTATACACTTATTCGAGGCCTACAATATTAATATTTGGTAATTCTTTTCATAAAATATATTTTAAATTGTTGTATTTTATGTTATATAAGTAAAATTCAATGGTTGAACGAGGAATTGGAAGAAACAAAAGAAAAATGGCAAACTCCAAAGTTTGAGGATGAAATTACAAATATTCAATAGTTGATTCGGATAACAAAACGACACTTTGAAAATTTCTAGGAGACAATTGGATGGAATTAGAACTAAAAAAGAAATGAAATATGATCAAAATCAATTTTCAATCACACAAGTTATATTCCAGAATTTTAGCCGAATATTGAGTGGCATAGTAAACATCCGAATTTGAAAAAAAGATAAATATCTTTTCAACATCAGCTTTGAGTTAGCTTTCCAACGCAATATGAATAGCCTCAATCGGATATCGGGAGAGAGTTGTGACTAAAATACTGACTATTGTGCAGAGACAAAAATTCTGCACGAATGCAATTTTACTTATTTGATTGGAACTCTTTTGGAAACCAATTTGGACGTGATTTTTAACCAATTTTCTACTCATACAAATACCTAACAGAAAAATATATATTAAAGACATATCATATACAGATTATACTCCAATACTCATCAATTATTATAATTAAATAAGGGAAAACCATATTTTTGTGAGAAATTAAAGAGAATTAGCAAAAATTCAATCAAGTGAAGATTCAAAAGAGAAGATGTAAGTGTAGATTAATCAAGAAATCATTGAAAAGATTCAAGATTCATTTTCATCTTCTCAATTTATGAAAAATTCGGATTATGTCTTTCCACTTAAATATGATTTCTTATAATTTCGATATGTTAGGCTAATTTTGTATATTGTTAGGATGAGATGAACCCTTGTTATGATAATTTTGGTTTTTCATTAATTATTTTGACTTAAGTTGATTTAGGCTAATTTTATACATTGTTAAGATGAAATGAACCCTTATTATGATATTATTAGTTAATTATTTTGACTTTAACTTGGTTTGAATTCTGGATGTCGTTTTTATCATTCTTTTCAATTGTTTAATCACCAATTGAATTGTTAATGGATTTTATTGTCATCGAGAGAGATAAAAGAGTTTAAGCACAATATAATAAATATTGTAAGGTTCAATAGATGATAGAGATATACTTCTATACTTTATATGGTTTCAATATGTGTTCTAGCACTTGTTAATGCATTTATCATGTTTGCATCTATCATCAAGAGATAGAAGAGTCACATGAGGGGAATAGATTTGATTGCTATCAAGAGAGACTTTCAATTAATCTCGAAACATAATACGAAAGATTTTAAATTGTCACTTCAGTTAGTACACTAAAAATGGAATAATAAGGGGGCTTCGATATCTTAGCAATGCTTCTCATATATTTGAAAGACACGTTTAATTACACTTTCATTAGTTTAATTAATAATTTAGGAATTAGTATTGAAAAATCACAAAATTTGTTTATTATTCGATTAAAGTTGCAATTAATTTTAACTCGATCAAACACCCAGTCATCGTGAATTCGGCACTCTATTTATCAATTTATTACTTGACCACGATCCCATACACTTGCGAATTTTCAAGGGATCGGTTATGATATAAATCAAGAAAACAAAGTTCACATTACAATTTCTATTAAAGTGACCGATCACCTCTCTCTCCTCACAACCAAAAAACTATAGCCCCAAATAGGAAATACCTTCTTCAAGATTGATTCCCAGTATCATATGGATATGAATGCTTGATGTGCTCCATGACTCCGATAATAGAGAATTTAGATCGTCAAGTTTTCTTGAATGGCAATGAATGAGCCCACTATACTTCCTCCAACATCAGGGAAAGTCTCACATCCATTGAGGGGCTTCACTTTGCCCTTCCTATCAACTTCAACTGGATACTTCAGAAGGTGTCCTCTCATTTCCGATATATCATTAGATTTAAATTGCTTCCAGTTTGCCTCACCCATTGATCTGACCTTTCGGACACATTCTACAGACTCTGGCCGAGTATAGCAGTCCTCTAAAACTCCAAGATGCTCAGCCCAAAGAGACATTCTATATCCATATATCTACAGATATTCATTTCCAGATACAGTTTCAGATGGTGAAATTCAGTGAAAAAAATGTACAAACATTTATATGGACTTCTTCAATGGAAGTCAAATCATTTGCATTATGAAAAATGCATTTCAATTTTTCATGTTCTGAGACATGGTCGGTCACATAGGATGAAGTATCTAGGAATCAATTCTCTGTCATTCTTGTTTCCCACAAAGTTAAAGTTGAGAATTGAAGATCCTAAAAATTTGGATAGCCTATTTTTTGAGAAAAGGGAATATGCCCAGGCTTCCTCTTATTATGGCCCACATATTTAGTCACAAGCCAGCATTCTGAACTTCACTTTCTGTTACTAGGAGGATTAGTGTCTTATGCTAAAATGTTTCAGTTCATGGAAAGCATTTGGAGATCTCAGTTTATGTGCCTTAGTTGATCTGCATAACCTACTGATATTTAAGATTAAGCAGCACCATTTTTGAAATACAATTTATGTTACCTGTCCGCGTGGACTTGATATTTTTCTTGCCCATGTGTGATGAGGTTGATAGGCTCCCATAGCAATCTCAGTGTCCCTAGTACCCTCCAAGGACCGTTGATTGATATTTGCAGACCCCAATATGACATACTCATCATCTACTATCATTCCTTTTGAATGGACATATATCATGAATCTTCTGTTTTTCCGACTGAGTCCCTGAAACAAAAAAGTTATAGAAACTTTCGTATCTATTGACACCAAAATTCTCAAATAATAAAATACCTCGAAAGCAAGAAAATTTAGAGGCCAAAATAAGCACCCATATTTACAGTTTGTATTGGACAACATAAAAATATAACTTATCTGGATAAAAGTCTCATACATAGTTTGTTCTGTTCTAACCAAAATTATAGAACAAACAAAAGTTCTTCTGAGACTACAAGATTGAAGAATAATGAGGATTCTTAATAAGGTATATGCCAATATATATCACCCAGAAAACATTATACCTGAGGACTGTTTGCTGCATTGTGACTCTCAGTTGGTTTACCGACATCAAGAACCTCTCGATTGCCAAGACAGTAGAAGTTCAAATAATCTTGTGGTGAGTACGCATCCTCAAGTCCTACCTCTACCAAAGCCTTGTAAATAGTCTCATACATCATTTGCATTGTTTTATTCTAGAACATCGGCCAAAAAATAAAAAATTGTGTTAATAAAACCTACTGATGAGATAACTTTAAGAGTGATATGCTTGTTATAAGATATTTAATTGTTTTCTATTATATCAGTGGTATATTCATTCAAAAAATAAATTGCAATCACTCTAGAACTCCAAAGAAGCTTTGATCGTATGCTGTAAAGCGTGTTCTAGTATGTGATGGAAAATGAATGGATGATGTAACTTTGAAATATATTGAATGCATCAAGCAATTAGAGCACACCTGCCAAAACAAAATTCTTTGTGTAGCAGCACTGGTTGGATTACCCTCTGGCCACATTGGAATGACAATATATGCTGCAAACCTCTCATGTGCTCTTATTTTGTCAGCGATTTTGAGGGCAATTTCCATTGGAATCAAATTATTAGCACCTGCAGAAAATAGATTTTTTTTTCACGTTTGCACATGGGAGGTAATGTTGACAACACAAGTCACCATCTTTAGCTGCGCAGATAAATTGTCACCATAGATGACTAAATCATCAAATCCCAGGAAGAGTTAGGACCACAAGATAAAAAGTCCACATATGGGATTACAAAATAGATTAACCATGTCAGGCCAGGTATAATAGGTCATACATGCTTCAACAATGAAACGGTCCGACATGCAGTAAAATAAACAACTTGCTAGCTTTGGATATTATTAATTAAAATACAACATGTGAAAACTGTTCCTTACCAACATCCTTATATTGACTCCAGTTGTATGAGGACCCAATGAAGTACTGATTTTCAATATAAATGAAATGTTGAGCAGCACGGATGGCCTTTACATATGCTGTATGTATGCTCATATCTATAAGTACATTCTTACCACAAACTAGGTTCTGTTGCATAAAAACAAGAATAATTTTTATAGAGGCATTTGTAAACCGATATATTTCATAGCAAAGAGTGTTACTTAAATTAGCTCACCCTTAATGTAGCCCCTTTAGGATCCTTCGGGAAGTCTTTGACAGAATTTGAATCTATTGAACGAAACACCTGCACAAAAGAGTAGTACAAACAATTAGCACATTGTCCATCCAATGCAACTTTGCAGTCCCAACAATTCCATGATAGTCATATTTCAAAATCACGTATGATTATTTCCCTATAAATTTGGTTGCATAAATAGTGAAGAACCTTTCCTTTTGTAGTTACTTATAAATTGGGTCTTCCTCTCTGTAATTATGAGAGAGCAATTATGCTAGTTACATAATTTAGTTCAGTCTTTGTGTCACGTTCTGTTTATGGTTTCTAATGCTTTGCAATTCAAACAGCTCCTTGGCACTAGTTTACCTGAACATGCCAACCTTCAGGATCATCATCATTTACACAAGGAGCATCGGAAATTCCTAGTATTTCAGGTATTCTTTCTATTCGGAGCAAAGCGTCATCATATGACATCTTCAATTTTTTTATCCCGTGAGGCTTTGAAGCCTTCAACCACCGTTCCTCGAAATTGGTCAGAACGTCATATGCTGCTGGGCCATCGATTTTACAGTGCAAGTCATGCCATGGTTCTCTTGGACAACCAGAAACATTACCCTGTAAGGAAACAAAATTGTAATTAAAAACATCGAACTATTGTACAAAATGATGTGCACAAGGACAAAATTGAGGAAGAAAAATAATTACCGTATAAGTAGGGTTGTGATAATCATCAGAGTGCCAAGTATGCAGTGTCCTGAATAGAGAATGCTGAGGAGTATCATATCGCCCATCACACAAGTCTAGCCCTCCAAGAAATGAAATGATCTTTCTTCGATTATTTCCAGCGTCAGTATCCACTATCACAGTTTTCTGATGGTGGGTGTAAATGACTTCAACTTCCTAGTCATTAAAAAGTTAGACATTAATACAACTAAAGATTCCTTTTCACATTCAGAAATGTAGACAACACGTAAAAGATCGGAACTTATAAAGGAAATTATAAAAACGGAAAAAGGCAAACTTCCTTTGCAGATTGAATATAAGATAAGCTTTTCAGTTCTTGCCATCACGGAGATCCTGGTAAATGGGGACTTCAGGAATATTTTCTATACATGATATGCTACTCCATATACGGTTAAATGTACTATGAAATGCAATAATAGCCATAATAAAAAAACATTGGCAAACATATGTATAACCAAAAAAATTCTAAATGAGAAATTGATTGGAAACGACTTAGCAAATAACTGCAAAACCAGATAATCGCCAATCAAAACTTCAGAAGGTAGTTTCTATCCCAAAAAAAATGATCTTCCGAGCTCATGCAGTATTTGCACGTATATACAATTCATCACCCCATTTTTGCCTCAACTCTATAGGGGCATCCTCATCAATTGTAATGTTGCATTTTGGAATTGTTTATGCATTTTAGTAGAAGATTTCTGTTAGATGAGGGATGAGAAATTACAATAATATGACACTTATAGAAGGGACATAGAACTCAACATCCACCAGAGAAAATAGACAAGACACCCAAGACTTGACGTGTGCCAATGATGGATACCAAATAGGTGCTAACTGATCATCAAGGCTAAATGTGACTTGAATAGTACTTGTAAAATATTTAACAAAATTCCAGCAGCATCTCCCCTCATAATATGGACTAAACTAACCTGAAATAAAACGCAAAATGTATGAAAATGATAGGGGACCACCTGTCCCCTCCAACACTCATAAGTACTCAATAAAATAAAGTTAAACAGAACGTTTCCAATTTCTCTTACCAAAATAGCCCAAACAATACATAAATTTACATAAGATGCAGCGAGCCCATCTGACTATATACATGTGATCACCCCAAAATAATGAACAGTTAACATACCCTCTGCTTCATCCAGCTGTGGCGCTTCCCAGCTGCTCGAGGACAAAGCAGCACTTGCACAGAAGAATGTTTGAAGAAACGACGAGTTTCTTCATCATGAGTTTGCATGACTCCATCCTGCATATAAGTTTTAAAAGAATTTCATTTTGAAAACTGAAAAATGAACACAGTGAAGAATAAACATTTTCAATCACATAATAAAAAAGACTCTAGGATCTATAGACACATTCAAGGTAAATAAGCCTCTAAATTCCCATAAATACTACAAACGAAAATCATAACTGAACGGCGAATGGAGACTATAAATTCTAAAAAAGGATGCTGTTAATTCGTAAGTTTAAAAGGTTCTTTCTTTATTTTTATTTTCCTTTTTTCTTTTAATAAATAGCCATGGAAGGTTTTAATTTAATGGTTAACTACATCAAATTCGATTGGACAAGCACCAGAAAACTAAACTTGTCTTCAGGACCATTTGACTACAAAACAAATATGTCCTAAAGCATTTCTATACTTGCTCCAATGGGTATCCCTGTATTGCCCAGAGACATTTGTATCTTAAATAGCAAATATGACCTCAATCTCTTGGAGATATGTAGACAAACATAAAAAATAGATAAAGATTCTGATGAATCTCTATTAATCCCCAGGCATGCATCTTGATAACATAGAAATTCACTCATTTATTACAGATAAATGCTTACTGTTTTGTACCCAAGTATGCTTCTTGACGTAGGATCATCCCATACAAGAAGCAGCACCCTCACTCCTTCCCGTGACTTTGACTTCAGAAGTTCTCCCAGAGTGCAACCTGACACAGAATTATCGTCCCTAACTAGTCTAACGTTGTGCCACACTGACCATCCAGCAATATAAATCAAAAATCGAGCTTGACACATTGCATTAAAGATTTCCCGCCAGCATTTCCCATGCACATATTTCATCCCGTTATCAAGCTTCAAATTTGGCAGGAATCCATCAGGTACGTGAGCATCCTGATAGAGGGTGACAATTCCTCCTCTCCTAAGTGGAAAATACGTCCCAGGAACTCCATTATAATCAGGACCAGCACCAATTCCATGGTGGTAAATGCTCAATTGCTCCATTGGAGTATAACAAATTGAGAGACTCAAAACAGCTCCAGACTTGCAAGGTTTCCCATTATTACCAAGGACTGGAAAGAACCCCATAATTTTTGTGCCTCCATATAAATGCTCAACCGGAATAGAGACTGTCCCTATAAGCTGTGATCCCACGACATCGTCATCCTTCACAACAAAGAGCACTTCAGCAGCGCAATGAGCAACAGGAAGATTGAAATGTTGCTTCCAAACAGGATTTTCATTATTTGTTATCACGTAAGTCCTTCCGATCGTAGCACCTGCTACTGTGATGGAGACGTAAGGATCACTTGTAATCTTACAGTTTATTTGCCCTTCAATCTTGCTGCTCATATTCCCTGGTAATCTATTAAACATGTCCCCAATAGTTTTGTGAAACATATCCATGTTTGGAAGGTTTTTCGCTTCATAGACCCAAATATCTAAATTCCCATGCAAGAGCAAAACTTTCAAAGACACTTTATGAGATGGAACAAGCATAACCTGCATATTCTGACCGTGGGATGAATCAGCATTTGAGGTCAAATGCGACAAAGTAGGATGGGAAAGGGACTCTGCCCAGCCCATAGAAGATGCCTCCCAACTTGAAAAGGAGGTATTAGGATATCCATACATAGTCCCAGTCCCATTATGCATTTTAGCTGGTAGTCCAGATTGAGGGGAAATAGGCACTGACAAGGATGAAGGGGAGGCAGGGGCAGAAGCCATATGGTGACTATCAGACAAGTGCACATTTGCCATGAGATTGTCAATGGGTGGGTAAAGTGGAGGGTAACTAGGGAAACTTTCATCAAGACGGTCATAATTCACTGTAGAACCACCCACAGACGATGAACTATCTTGGTAATGATGGTGGGTGGAGTATTCACTGCTAATACTAAGTCTAGGTGGATTCTCAGACTGGTTATCCGGAGGCTGGAATTCTCCTGAATACTGATGGTGGTGGTAATGGGATGAACCATATTGGAAACTACCAAATGTTTGGACGGTAGACTGAGGCCGGGCAGATGTTGGAGGAGGAGCTGGATATCTGTGGTATGGATAATGAGGCGGGCCAGAATAAGAAGGTGGCGGGTAACTGTACTCTAATGGCCCTGAATGAGGGGGTGATGGTGGTGGACCTGGATATGGATAACTTGGAGTGACAGAATGAGAATTGTTGTAAGGTGGTGGATAATGGGAATATTGTGGATATGGATATGGAGCTGGAGCTGGAGCTGGAGAAGTAGGGAATGGAGCAGAATTGTGAGGTGGGTATGGTTGATTTGAAGGTGGTGGCACGTGAGGGTAGCCATATGGGAGGTTATATGGGTATGGTGATGGAGATGAATGGTAATTATTGTTATCCATTAATATACACAACTATTTCTTAACTTCTGATTCTTTTCAATGTACACTCAAATCTCTATTTGATCAAACGACCTCAAAAGAATGCAAAGGAACAAACCTTCTTGAACCCAGAAAAGATCCTTTACTCAATCCAGTAGATAATTAATGAACAGGCAATTCTAATACAGGCAAAGGTAGAAGTCAAGACAAGAAAGAAGCTTTTTTTTTTCCCAATAGAAAGCAATACAGAAGATTAAATGGGGGGTTTTTGTTAATTTTTCGAATTATTGTAGAGTGCCAATCGTATAATTTCCTCTTGAGCTTGGATTCAGATTGAATTCAGAGAGTGGGAAGTACCTTAATATTGTGAATGCTCTATAATAAATTCTGCGAAATTCTAAGCCCAAAAGAAGAAAATCAAGATTATGAACAGACAGACAGTTCTGCGATCATTTTATAAGTAACGCGCATTCACGATTCCCTTTGTAGAAATTTCGATGAAGATGAGAAATTAGCTACCGGGTGAATCCCGGTTTCCAGATTGCCATGATGCAATGCTTCGGAGATGCTTAGGTTGGACAGATTAGGAGGTTAGGGATTTGACGTACGTGGAGCTCTCTAATTGGCTGCTATCAAAGCCCTGTTTTATTTGAATGAAAATGCAATTAAAATTTCACGAGATCCACGACTTCTTAACCACACTTCTTATTAACTTTTATCAAAATTTATTAAAAAATGATTTTAACCACACTTCTTATTAACTTTTATCAAAATTTATTAAAAAAAATGATTTTAATCTCGAACGGGGCATAATATAGAGATTGCATCATTAATCAAATTTGGGAAGAAATTTTTGATGTTATATTTAAAGGACATTTATGGAAACTTAGCAAGTTTTAAGGGTCAACTTTTGGAGATGTACCAAATAAGTTGGGTGGGTGATTCGGGTCCTAATTTTAATCCACTTACCACTCAAATTGAAGAGCATATAATATAATTTCTATTTGTGAATATTTTATTTTTCGTTTGTGTTGAACTTGTATAAGAAATATTTTCGAAAGATAACGTTCTAAAAAAGAGTAAAGTGTTCAGATATCTTTTTCAGAATAATGATCGAAGTTTCTTCGTCTCGAACCGTAGAATGTTGCTTTTCATATAAGTAAATGGTTTGTGATGAAATTGTTGAGAGAGAAATCTATTGCTGACTTCTCTATCCCACTTTCTGTTATGGGTCGCATATCCGTTGAACTAATTCTGGCCTTCGAACACTTAAATTTCTCTAATGGACAGCCCACAACCCTCGAAAAAATTACTCAAAAGCTTTTCAAATTTTACTGTAATTTTGTTTATCATAAAATATTTCATTTTTTTACACTGTAATCATGGCTTACAAATCCAGCAAATCATGGCTTGAAAATTGAAGTTCAATGACTAGATTTTTGAAATCCAGGAAATCGCTTAGATATGTAATGTAACATCAGCACATTTTCCTGAAGTACATAAATCTTGCTGTAAACTTGAACTATGCTTTAAATTCTGAAAATGGGATTAGTTTGAAATAATATTCTTATACAATGACAGACTATTGCCAGGTGACTGCAATAGGACTCCTAACTGAATATTTTTGGGAAATCTATACTAAAGAGCCAAATGTGAAATTAGATGAAACAGTACTTTCGCCTGTTGAAATCAAACTCACTTTGTAGCTCAATTTTTCGCCGATTTCCAGAAAATTCAAGACTTCTGGCTCAACAATGATGTTCACCCCTTTAGGCTCAGTAACATGTACAACATAAGTACTTGCAGGAGTCCCAACATTTGTGACTGTTCTCTTGTATGCTGCTGTAACATTTTGAGCATTCGTTTTGAAAACGACTGCAAATGAAGGGTAGTTTAAGTCACCAGGTTGAAGATCAGCAGAGTCTGGACAAGTGAAATTCTCCCCGGCGAATAGGGCTATTTTTGTTGAATTGTAGTTTAGGCTACACAAATAGTTTAGGTAATCATCTGTCGAAATGTCATAGATTAGGCCGGGATCAGAAGCAGTCTCTGGATCAACATGGCCGGAACCAAATGCAAAAGGGGTAGCTGATGTTGAGTTTACAGAAGCAGCATCTGATATTGGAGCATTTTCGGAGTCATGAACATAAGCAGTTGTCATTAAGGCTGATTTTATGGCAGCCGGTGACCAATCCTTGTGAACAGACTTCAATAGTGCAGCTAGGCCACTAACATGGGGACAAGACATAGAAGTGCCAGAAATTATGTTAAATTGGACTCTTCGTTTGTCACTTTTGAGCTGTGTTGGACTAATATTTGGTGGCCATGCGGCTAAAATGTTCACTCCTGGTGCACTTACGTCTGGCTTGATTATGCTAGGTTCAACTACACTTGGACCCCGGGAGGAAAATGCAGCCATAACCGGTGCAGGATTTCCATATGCCGTCCCTAAAAACTCGATTGTAGCTGTCGCATTGTTTCTGAAGCTCGCGTAGTTTTTGCTGGCATTGGCTGCTAAAGCACCGAGAGATGTGGCTGGCAAGATGTGTGGTTCAGCAAAAAGTTCATCTCCTTGATCGTCAGCATTTGCCAATATCATGCCAGCTCCACCTGCCATTTTCACTGTCTCTCCCTTTTGGAATCTGCCATTGATTCCTTGATCACAAATAACGATTTTACCTTGAACAAATCTTCGAGAGAGTGAGCCGCTGATGCAAAACTTGGCAACTCCACCACCAGCAGTCTCTCCATACACTAAAGGCAATTGCTTGGTAGCCTTGCCAGAATACAACGATGCCCCTGTGAAAACTTGTCCATTACCAAGTTTAACTCGAGTTGGAAAACTACGGTCAAGATAACTAGCAGCAACCGTCATAATCCATGGCGCCACATTGGCAACCGTGGAATCAGAAGGCCCTGAATTGCCTGCTGAGCATGAAACAAAAACTCCATTTTGTATTGCACCAAATGAAGCAATGGCTATGTTATCCTTGTAATATGGTTTTGAAGCGCCTCCCAGAGAAAGTGACAGCACGTCCACCCCATCCTCGACTGCTTGTTCGATGGAAGCTAATAAATCCGAGCTGGCGCATCCTAATAGATAGCAAGCTTTATAAGCTGCAATTCTTGCTGTGTACCTCATGCCTGCAGCTGAACCTTTGGCCAACCCTAAAGTGTTTGCACCCTTGACAAGATTACCTCCTGCAGTCGAAGAAGTATGTGTTCCATGCCCTTCTGAGTCACGAGGCGATCTGTAATCTAATGTTTCATTAATTGTTCCAGCAATGGCCTCGTACCCTTTGAAAAATGCTCTTGCACCTATAAGCTTTCTGTTACAGTTTGCAGCTCTAAATTTTGTCCCTGCCTGACATTTTCCTTTCCAACGAGGGGGAACAGGTGATATGCCCGAGCTACGAAAACTAATGTGTTCTGGCCATATTCCCGTGTCAACAACGCCAATTATTATGTCAGAAGCTAAATTTTGAGCATTCCAGAGGCCACTACCCTGTTTAAGGCCAAGAAACTGAGGCGAATGTGTTGTATGAAGCTCTAGCATTTCATCCGAGGTGGCAGAGAGAAAGCCATCCATTTTCCTCAAGGATTCAAGTTGTTGCTTTGAGAGCTTGGCAGCAAAACCAGAAAAGACAGTTTCATACACGTAAAGTAGTTCAGGAGACGAATTTTGTGGGCCTTGCTCTACTTCGTCGTCGTGAGCTGATGATTCAGTGAGAGATCCGATGATAGCTTCGTACCATCTTTTGGAAGTGCCAAGAGAGGCATCTAAAGCTTTGATCTTGGTCTTGCCCATGTGTACGACATACGTTTCTCTTTCTGCTACCACATATGAACTCAAAGCTTTGAGAACCAGCAATAGCAGGAGCCCCCTTAATATCATTGTTGCTCCTGGAAAGAATTGAAAACTAAGTTAGTGGAAGAGAGAGTCAAACAGATTATGCAATGCCATGCTCCATTGAAAGTTTCTGAGACAATGGAGAGTAGAAATTTTAACCCTTCAAATCATAATTAATTTTAGCATTTATGTTTCTTAAAACAAATTCTGCAGAAGAATGCTTTAAATTATGAACTAAATAAAATGTGCATGCAAATGGCTGTTAAAGGGTCCCAACGGGATAAGGGATAGCTTAGAATACCATGCAACAGAGACACTACTGCATGCACAATCACCGACACTCACACTGTGAGATAGAGATAGAGATAGAGATAGAGAGTCACCTTTGTTTTTAACAATAAGGGTCAAAGGAGGACCTGGGAAGTAACATAGGGAAGGGAACCTTTTATAGGCAAAGCCAGGGGTGTCCCAGGGCAGGGCGACCTTTGCGGACTTGGCAATATGACTGAATGTCCCACAGGCACTATTTATCTTCCCATATTTTTTCTATTTAGTATTTTCAATATTTTTTTTCCCTGATTTCATTGTGTAAAGACCAATTATAAATTTATTTCTAAAAAGGTGATCGGATAGGATTGACATAGACATGAACGGATTTAGGGGGGATTGGGCTGGGATGTAGCCTAGTCCGCTCCCCGGCTCGTTAATTTTTTTAGTGTACAAATAAAATTCTTGTAAAAAAATTTTTTTGTGTGTAAATTTATTTTTTTCTACATATTAGTCCGACTTATAATCCGGTTCTGAATTCATCTCTAAATGTAAACGATTTGCTATTGTTCAAAATCAATAAAAAGTATGTGGAATAAAAAATGGAATTGGTATCATGCGGTCGTATGTAAACTTGTAGGGCGAATACGCCTTACCATTGAACAACCTATGCGGCTATATAGGTTTGTTCTATGCAGCTGCGTGGAGTTAAAAACTAGCCGTTGGTTGGTTTTTCAACTTGAAACTTGTTATCTTTTTGGATGAAAAACTGCCTCTTTTCGACATGTTTTGGCACCATTTCGTGTAGTATTGATTGAGATCCATAAATAGGTGATTAATGATCAATACAAAATACACACAAACCACTTGATATCAAATTTCATTCCACAAGAAAGATTAAATTTTTTTTTCTTTCATACTCAAAGTTCTCTTTTTGTGTTCTTAAGTTTGAAAGGAATATCACTAGTGTTTATTCCTTTTCAAGGCTCGATAAATTCTGCAAACCATTTGCAAAGAGTCCTTTTAAGCACTAAATTCAATCCGAGAGGTAATATATAGTTTGAGGACAACGATGACGTGTTGAAACTTTTGTATTTGAAGATTCCTTGAAATTCTTTTTTCTATTCTTTTGTTTCTTTTCCTTTTATCTTATTTATTATTCCCAGCACAAGCAAATATTCAGGACTTCTCTGCAACCATCCTATTCCGGTCCGGTCCGGTCCCGTTGAGACCACCGGGCAAAGGAAAGAGTATGACAGGATTGACACAACAGAACTCCACGCTTGTCAGCACAGAAAATAAAGTTGTCCATCTTTTTCCTTTTTCTATTATCTAAAGTGCACGCCTTAGATTTAGTAAGGAATAGACGGGAATATTATTTGTGCAAGCAATAGTGAAATTGTGAGAGGCAAAATGTTAAGATAATTTGTTAAATCCAACATGGTTCAGCAACAAAGTTGTATAGTTTGAATGCAAGAAAATGACATCAAACAACATTTTCAGGGACAGATCATCTATGCATTATGAAAGAGATCACTTTAACGGGATCTGGTAGTGGCTTCTTTGAGTAATGTGCATGCGTTTAGGTCATCATAGTCACTTTCTTTGCTTCCACTTAAAGGTATGTATATATCAGAGTTTCAATGCTAAAAGGAAGCACTTCAAACAGTGGTTTTGAGGGGGTTAAAAGGTATCCCTTCACTTTCTTTAGTGCAGCATGGACCACTGGACCAGCGGCCTAAACCAGGCCAGGGAGTGGTACCGGCTACCTATCAGTTCTCTTTTTACGCTCGGCTATAGAGGCAGGTCGGTCCACGCCACATTTTGTTATGACATTTGATGCAACACTTGTAACCTTTTCGATGGTAGGTCAGTTAGAAATAAGAAATCCACTGACATATTCTGGTTACTTGAAAGAATTTGTTAAAATAGGATATATGCATATATGCTAGAAAGGTCAGTGACTCCGTACATACACCAAAATTATTTAGCAGTGATTAAGGTGAATCATTGTCATAGTTCTTTCAATTAAAACTTGATTTTAATATGTGTTTTTTACCTGTTCACAAAACATTTTTGTTCTTTTGCTTCTTACATCTCAACTTTAGGAAATAGCACGAGGATTTATGACATGTTTTTATATTGATTTTTAACATTAATTTTCATTTGAAGTTGTTATTAGTTTTTACTTTATATATGCAGTGACAAATATATGTCATATGTTAGGTGTGTTTGTATATATATATATATATATATAATATTTATTAAAAGTAATTACGTCGTGATAATTTATTTATAATAATAATTTCAATATATTTATAGTGTATTAAAAAAAGAAAAAAATTATGAAAGTTTTTTTTTTTTTAATGGTTATGTTGCCAAACGTTCAATTTGAGGATGACGGCACTGAGTCAAACAACTTTTTAATATTGGCACTTCTCGAAAAAAGCTTTATTGATATAAGCACTACTCACAACAGCAGTATCCAAATAGAATAGATAATTATCTAGTTTATAGAATAAAGTAGGACTTGCACTCAACTTGTTGCACATAAAGATCGATACACCAATCACTACATTTAGATTATGTTTCTAGTTAGGCCAATAAAATTTTGAGTTAACACGGCATCACAAATTTATTCAAAACAAGGTTTAGTTTTTGTTGTTCTTGTTAATATGACAGTACAAAATATAATCTATCAGGAGAAATTTGTGAATTAAAAGAATGATGGTTGAGCTCATTTTCACCCTTCGAAATTTTTTCGCTAATTCTACTTTCTGTTCAAGTAAACATAAACTGTGTCTCAAATTGTGATATTATCATTATCATGCTCATATTTACAAAAGAAGTTACTAGCTGAATATGTCAATATGCACTGGCCTTTTGATATGATTTCTGTTGTTGTTTAACCTAATTTCTAGTAGGTATTAGAGTCTAATTTGAAGTGGTTTTGAAAAGATCAAAATTATGGACCAGAGGAAAAAGTCGTCGCATTTTCACTAGCCTGCGCTAGCTGGACGCTCGAGCGAAGCTGGTGGAAAACAACCCCAGACTTCGTCGAGCGACAGTCTTTTCCGGCCCAAGCCCGTTTCACCTGTTTGACGCGTTTTTGGACTTCCTTTTTACTACAACTTGCTCCTAGGGTTTTCCTATAGATAGGTCACAGTTTGTAATATTATTATTGATTCTAATATCAAGCGAATTGAGAAAAAACATTCTTGAGAGCCTAGATTTCAATTAATTATTGAAATTTTGATATCGTAAACACAAATATATTGATTTTATAGTGGATTCTCCTCCTCTAAACTTATTGTGTTCTTGTTTCATCTCTATTTCATTGTTTTCATTATCTTGTGATCCGAAATTCGTAACAATTTCTAGATGCAACAATAGATGAATCACACTAATCAGCCCAAGGGTTATGAATAACTATTGGGCTTCTTACAGTGTATCGAGAGCTTTTCCATGTTAGTGAACCTGATAAAATGAGGGTACTGGACATTGGATTTGCCTTTACTATAACTTTGAAGCTTCGTTTCTGTGACGGGCGAGTGAAGGAGAGAGTCACTGGTTTCACTGTTATCTTCACTCCCTTCGGAGCCTTAATGGTGGCATTGTAGACGGAGTCGGAAGGCCCCACATTGGTGACCCTCCTCCTAAAAACACCTATAGTTGGCTCTTGATCACTCCTCAACATAAGTTGCATTGTAGGGTAGTTTATAGCATCTTCACCATTTGCAGGAAGCAATTTGGAACAATTCACTAATACATTACCAATTAAACTCCCTATAGATGATTCATTATAACCTTCGTGGCATAGGAACTGAATATATGACATATCATCCATGTCGTAGACCAATCCAGGACTAACTGCTTTAGTCGGGTCCGGTTGGCCAGAGCCATATGCGAATTCAACGTCCTTGTCCACCTTAGAACTCAGTGGTGTTGCTGTTAAAAAGTAAAAGTGATCATTATGAAGTACAAAGTTCTGAGTTTCCATAGGATTTTGGCCTTATTAACTATTTTCAAATTAGGAGTGCTGATACCAGTAGTCATGATGGCAGATTTGATTGCAGCGGGAGACCATTTGGGGTGGAATGACTTCACATAAGCTGCTGTTCCACCAACGTGTGGACATGCCATGGATGTGCCGGACATGAAGGTGAATTTTGAATACTGGGTATCACCTTCCAATCCAGTAAGCGATTTCAAAGGAGTATATGATGCCAGGATATCAATTCCAGGGGCTACAATGTCAGGCTGTTCTTTGTTTTATCAGAAACTTGTTAAAAGAAACATCTAATCTTAAGCAACAAACAAGAAACATCTAAATTCTAATGTATACCTTGAGAACACGTTGTGAACCTTGATTGGGACCCCGGGAAGAAAATGAAGCAATAAATGGAGCTGGGATTTGAACTTCCTCAGATTTGTATATCACCCCTGATGGTGATCTGCAAGAAGTGGAAGTAGAATACTCTAACTAAGGTACTTCAACTGTTGAATATTCAAACAGCTATAAAATGGTTATCCGGCTATATACCTGGTTGAGTTTATATAGTCATCAATTTTTTTCCCTGCGCTGGAATTAACTATGGTTGCAGGAGCCATGAAGATTTGCGCTACATCAAGATATTGTTCAGTCTCAATAACAGCACCAATCCCTTCCAGACCTTTAATTACAGAATCAGGACTCCAAGAAGATAGCTTGCAGTAAACAAGCTTTCCTTTCACCTTTTTGGGATCCATTGCATCTTTACTACAGTATCTTGAGATATCAAGAAAAGGAGTGAGTAAAAAATTTCCTTTGCGAAAGTGTTTTTCATGGTCTAATGCTTATTAAAGAAGCTAATACCTTGATTCATCCTTAGTGTCAGCATTCTTGGCTACATCAACCCCACTAACAAGAGGGTACAACTTCTGCTTTGGTTCAAACGTGTTTATTCCAACTCCCTGTGAAATATGTGTATATATTCATTCACGCTAGTGTGTGTCTGGTATGCAGTGGACAAGACTCAACAATATGATAAACAAGATTTAGCTTCATTTTCTCTTTTAGTAGTGTATAGTGCTATCCAAGCATCCCAACCAAATATGCTACCAATGTAAATTCTGTAGACTATCTTCTAGGAAGGTAAAAACTTACAGCTACCATTTGTCCATTTCCCAACACGACTTTGCTCCTTAACTGACGGTCAATCCCACTAGCTGCCACAGTGAAAATCCATGGTGCATGATTCGAAACAGTTCCATGGTTGGGTCCATCATTCCCAGCAGAGGCCACAGTGAGGATCCCTTTTCTCATTGCATGAAATGCTCCTACTGCTATGGAGTCTGAGTTGTACCTGCCTGTAAGGCCACCGATCGAGACAGATATAATGTCCACTCCATCACTAATGGCGGCATCAAATGCAGCTAGAATGTCCATATCTGAACATCCAGAGGAGACCCAACAGACTTTGTACATAGCCACTCGAGCAGAGGGCACTGCGCCACGTGCAGTCCCTTTGGCAAGCCCGTAAAGGTTAGCGCTTAGAACTAGACTTCCTGCTAGAGTAGACGATGTGTGAGTTCCATGGCCTTCCACATCTATTGGTGATAGGACGTCATTTGGGTCATGCTGTTTGTCCAACTTGAAGTACCTTGCTCCAATAAGCTTGCTTCATAAGCATTAGCAAAGTGGACCAGAAGAGGAAAACATTTAAGTTAATATTGAATTACGTAAATACAATGGAGATAATTAGTAGGAAATTCTTTATCCTAATCATGAGTTTACATCATCCTATATAGAGAAACGAACAGCCTCTTGTCCATTGTGATAGATTTTCTTCTATGTGAAACAGTGGTTTGAATTACAACTATGTCCCATTTCGCGGTAGATATTTTTCTGTAGGGGAGAAATAAAAAGTATAAGTTACTGGACTTGAATTTACTTGTTGCATCCTGAAAAATTTGCGAAGGATCCACAACTTCCTTTCCATTTTGCTGGAGGAGGGCCAAGCCCGTCATCCTTAAAGCTCTCGGATTGTGGAGTTATTCCTGGTACATGGTAAGAATATTGATCAACATAGAATTATAACAAGAAACAGAATTTTTATTTAATGAGTTAATGGTTTTCTACCCGTATCCAGTAGACCAACTATGATGTTGCTCTCAACTTTAAAATTTCTTCTTGCTGATGGATTTAGCCCAATAAATTCCCACGATTTAGTGGTATGTAATTTGTGATACCGATTGGGGAAGATTGAAAGTACTTCATTCATATCTGGAAAAAAAAATCCTTTATGACCTCCAAACAATAAAACAAAATTCAGAAGTAATCATGAATGATGGTTTAATTAGCATACCAGATAACGCCGTTGCTTCATCTTCAGACAGTTTTGCTGCAAATGCATTGAAGCTTCTTGTGTAGCTATGAACAAGTGACTCTGAGGCATCACTTTCACTGTTCCAATATGGAATTCACAAGTCAGACTACTTCCTTGTAGATTAATTTCATTAAATGATGGCCATGATTTCTTTAGGGGGGCAAGGTTGGATACTTGGATCACTTTATTCATAAATTTGGAAATTTCATGACATAACTTCATTTCCATATTGCAACATCTATGTGTATATATACATGTATACACTCAAACACACATGAAGATCAGATATACTCAACCAACCTTTCCTTCAAGGATGAAAGGACATCAATATGAGTCTTGAGTGTCAATCTCTCAGTTACTGGATGATCTCTCAAGAAGACAATGTAAAATTCCTGCAAAGAATAGGATCACAATATTGATATAATCCAAAAACTGGAAACATAAACTAAGATGTGTTCCTAATAAATTTAGAGTAAGCTATACAAATCCTTTTTCTGTGACTCCGTTGTTCATTTTTGCTAATTTACTGGAAGAGCTGACTAATGTTTACCTTCTGCAGATTCCCATTGGCAATTTCAAGACCTGCAAAGGTAAGGAAAAGAAAAAGACTGTACAGTGAAAGCAAATTAATGTAAGGTCTCTTAGACATCTTTACTGGACTTAAACCATCAACTCATCAATTTGAGCATGCATTCTGAATATTTTGTCACATTTAAATAGGCTGAATTGCAACGGATTGCAGAAGAAGCAAACAATGTAATCTTGAATAGAGCAATGATAAGAGGATGTGACTTTAGCTTAAATTCTTACAGGTTTTGGATTGGCAAATCTTAGAAGAAATATTGTCAAAGTATATGATGTTATTTTGACAGTTAATGTCTTAAATTTTTAATTAATATTTGAGAGAACACTTTATGCAGCATTCATCCTCTATTTTCGGTTTCTTTTCCGGGCGTGCAGTGTTTTATTTGCTTTACGAACTGGCTGCTGAGAATAAATTAGTTTAATGTTGGTTTGGCAAGATGTAGTGAATAAATTAAACATAGTAGTAACCTGATCATTCATTAGCTGATTGCAAATTATCAGTGTAGCCTTGATCATTTCATCAAACTTAATTTGTGATGTCTTAGTATGACTATAAAAACACTAAATTATTCCATGCAACTATAATAAACCAAGTTTGAGCTTTTTCCCTCCCTTTATATCGTCCATTGCTACCCAATCTTCTACTTGAACACATCAAAGAATATGTTTGATATGCCCAGCTCTCGGTTCTCAAGGTTCTCAAAACAAATGAGGAATGTTCGGAAGTAGGTAACACGAGCCCTTTGTCCCACAGGTCTATCCAGAAGCAACTGTAGTTCACCAATTCCACCTAATGCTTCTATCATTCAGCAAATATATGACAAAAACAAATTTCTATCATGTCTCATTTTCTTATCCTTTCCAATCATGTTCAGTTTAGTGTACCATTCATTTTAGAAATTCGAGTGAATGGACTTTTTTCCGAATATTGTTATACCACAATCGTAGGACTTGATAATAAAAAAATATGAATGAAAATTAAGAACCATATTATCTAGAACTCCTTGCTTGGACTCAAATGCAAGTTTTCCACTTTGATTTAATTGGTAGCAAATCTAAAAGCTAGCTTAAAGTTTGCGTAAATCACTTATTAAGTTAATTAGTTTCCAATTTTTACAAAGCAAGCATCAAAAAATGGTTATTTATTTGTTGAATTTATTGACCAAAACAATTCAAATTCTTCTTTTGTAGTAAGTTCTAAGACTCTTAAAACTTCAGTGGTAATATTTTTATCAAGTTGAGAAGTTGGCTGGCCCATGCTTCCTTCCAAATTGCTGCTACTGGAAGATACAATGATGAATCTGAGGTACATGAAGCTTAGTTAATTGAGATTATTAGTTATGGCTAAGAGGAATTATACAGCAAAAAGCTATGTTTATTTAGAGAAACTGTGTGCAACTAAACCCCAAAACCTTAATCCACTACACTGTGATAAAACCATCGGGCATTCCATTCTCACAGAATATTCAACTACTCACCCCTTCAGGGGCGGAGCCAAATGAGTAGAGTTGCGGGGGCAAATTTCACAAAATTTTAATTGTGGGAGCAAATTTGAAAATTATAAGGAATTTTTTTGAAAATCTTGAAAAACCTATTGCAAAATTTTGGATTTCAATTTTAGTGTCAGGGCAGCGGACCCCTTGCCCTCACTGTAGATCCGCCCATGCTTCATGCTGGGTCAGCTGTTGATGCAACCTCATGGGCATACTTTAGAAGCAGGAGTTGTTTTGATTTTCAATCGCGCAAGTAATATTGCCTCTATGGTTATAAAAGTTTGAAGCTACTGTGCTACTTTTTCTAACATTACGTCTAATTTACTTACCCTTGTGTTATACCTTTTGTCAAGGCCGGCCTTGAGATTTAAGAGGCCTTAGGGAACAAATATTGTGAGACCCTTAGATATATATGTTTTGGTAAGTGTAGAAGTTTTTTTAACACCAATTATGATCGATTCAAATTCAGTTTCTCTATAACTTTTGAAAAAATGAAATGAGCAATTTTAGAATAAATATTTTTTTTTACTTTCATAAAAATTAATTTATAAATTTTAAAGAAATTTTATATGGTTAGCAAAAAACTATATGGGAAATTTCTTCAAATTTTTTTATGCATTGATTCTTTTTTTTTTTTTTTGGGTAGATAGAAAAACACAATAAAATATTAAATATAACACTAGGCAATAATTTAATTATAGATCCATTTTATTTCTTAAACAAGAATGTAAGNTTTTTTTTTTTTTGGGTAGATAGAAAAACACAATAAAATATTAAATATAACACTAGGCAATAATTTAATTATAGATCCATTTTATCTCTTAAACAAGAATGTAAGTTACCAAGTAATTTGGGCCTCTTATTTAGACCAATTTTGTTGTTGTTTTTTAAGTGATTAGAGACCCAACTCATAAAAATAAAAAAAAAATAAAAGTAAATATTTAGTTCGATTTTGAAGTTTTAATTTTTTTTAGGTCCTTTCAAGCAGGAGGTTCTAGGCAATGGCCTTTAGTGGCCTTGGCCAGGGCCGGCCCTGCCTTTTGTAATTGAATTAAGCTTGAATTGGTTCTTTTTGGGTGTGCACTTGTACTCAATATCGATGTGTTGTTTTTTTATTCTCTTATTGTTTTTTATTCGTTATTATAATTGAAATGAAGTATGAATGTGTTTCTCGAGATTGAATTACAAACATATATGGAGAAAACCACAAATTTTCTGATCGGATAAAACTAAAATGTATCAGATATGGCCTTTTTTCATCTTTGAACAGGTGCATTGCATTCACGCCCTTTATCATGGAGAAGGCTAATTTAACACACAGGTCGAGTCATATTAATAATCACTGGAAAGCCTACTATTGATATGAAAAAGTAATCAAGCATACAATTGGCGATATTTATGAAGGATGAGCCGCACTCTTGACGGCCCCCACCTGTCTTACCCGGACCTTGGTGAATGAGGTAAATCATAGGTTATGCCTCCAAGGGTACAAGGTAGAAGCCGCTTGTACACTTGTACTTACCCAAGGGCCAAATCCATATTACTTGGAGATGTGCCCTGGGGGCAGTTGGCGGTATTTATGTATTTGATCTTATGTCACGATAGTGTTGGATATTTCTAGTGAGAGAACGATTTTGCAATCCATAAGTTGAGGAATGGAAGACATGTAAAACTTACTTCTAGTCATCTTGTAGTAAAGGTGTAAGTTATTAGAATCTTGTATGCTGAGCACATCTTGGAATTCTGCTTCGAAAAGCTGTGTAGTGTTCGGAAAAAAATATCCAGTCTTTAATGTGTAACTTAATCAGATATGTAACCTTATATGGAAGTAAGAAATCAATAACAAGGAATTCAGTTAGAATTAAAATACATATATACTTATCAAATGTTCTTGCTTGGAGTCTTTCTTCCTATTTAATCAAGTGTCTGACTCGGTTGTTGAGTGGCATGCATTACTGGTTCTCTTCTTTAGTTGGAACACCCCTTTGCTCTGCAAATCTTGTTGAAATTATTGTTCAAAATCGATAAAATACACTTTGGAACAAAGAAAACAATTGAAAGCCAAAACTTTGGACTATGTGACCGCATAGACCTTTGTCGCCTATGGTCACATAGAGATATGTAGGGCGTATATGCCTTGCAAGTCATCAACCTATGCGATCTCATAGGTTTGTTCTATGCGTTCGCATATAATTAAAAAATAGCCATTGAAGCTGTTTTTTGTTTGAATTTTTGGT
>CAIGRP010124762.1:0-16759 GCA_903798385.1 Fraxinus cuspidata | reverse complement strand
CATCCACGTCAGGGAGAACACCTAAGTTGTTTTCATTACAACATCAGTACGGACCATCGAGACAAGCTAGGTTCGAATTGATCTCCTTCAATTGAAGTGTTTGCCCCTCTTATCATAGTATATATAAAGGACATATAGTTGCTAAAAAAAAATTCGATAGATTTAGCAAAATATAGAAGAATGTAAAATAAAAAATAAATCATTCAACTAAATTTCTATTTATCAAGGTAAGTGTTTGATTTCTTAACTCATAATTTAAGTTAGTTAAATTTTAATTTTATCCAAATATTTGTAGGACCTAGAACAACTACTCACTTATTCACTCTTTGTTTTTATCAATTCTTAGTTTCAACAACATACAGAATGCCAAACAAGCGCTAATTTGTAGCCCTTATTTTTAATGCAACTAAAGTCCTCAATTTTTTCTCATTATAATCCTTAGGGATAATTGCAGTAACGGTACCAAACATTTCATCTAATAGCATACTTCGTCCAAACATTTCATTTGTGCCACTTATGGTACCAAACATTTCAAAAACTTGCAGTCGGAGTCCAATTTAAATGAAACAATTAGTTTGACCATTAGTTGACCGAATGATTGAATTTGACCATAATTTTGACTAATTTTATAAGGTTAAAATGATAAATGTATATTTTATATAATGAAATAATTAAAATAAAATACCAAAAAGAAAAAAAACACATCTTTTCCACTCAACCCCCCCACCCACCACATACAAACCCTACCCAAACCTAAAACCAAAACTAGGACCTACGCATTTCCCGGTCATCGCTACCCACCCCACCGACCATTGTCAACACGACTGCCACATATATATGTAATAATCAATAAAACATCGATTGAAACACCAAAAGCCATAACCCATCCAATTCTCTGCCACCACTCACTATCGCTTGTCTGCACCTCTACCATGTCCCATCCATCAGATCCGACGGCCACATTAAAACACCAGATTGAACACAGACCCACCACCATCTCCACCAGATCCTACCTATCAACCGCCATCCACGACGGAAGAGATTGAAATACCATCGCCACAACTACAAACACAACAAGAACCAACTAACAGCACCTTCCATTGAAGAAGAAGAGGAGAAGGGCTTGCTAGATTCAGACCCAACAACTTTATCGCAATAAGCAAGTCCAAATGGAGTTATAGTGAACTCACAGGCACCAGATTCATAACCCAATGCCCAGTATTTCTTTTATGCTCAATTCATTTACTTGTACACATTGAAAGTGAGATTTATATTGTGGGTTAGGGATTTTAATAGATGGAGCCGCCGAAGGATGAAATGGCACATGTCCGGAAGGGGTTTTTGTGCTATTGGTGAGCGGTGGAGTGGTGGTGGAAGAAGTGGGGGCATCGACATGGGGGTGGTGGTGGTGCCGACATCAACTGCTAGTGGTTTTATGGTAATGGGTTTGGGAAAGAAGGGGATGGTGGTGGATGGTGTGTTTGTTTTTTCTTAATTAATTATTAATATATTATAATTATGTTTTTTGTTGAAAAATGTAAATTTATCGTGTTAACCTTATAAAATTAGTTAAAGTTATGCCAATGTCAATTTTTCAGTTAAGTAACGGTTTTTGTTAAATTGGACTCCGGTTGCGAGTTCTTAAATGGTTTGGTACTGTGGGTGATACAAATGAAAGGTTTAGACAAAATCTGCTACTAAATAAAATATTTGGTACCGTTACTGCAATTGTTCCTAACTTTATGTCTTTAACTTTTTTATTCTTATCGATTATCATTAACATTTTATTAATTATAACATCTCATCTCTAATAATAGTTTATTCGGACGAATGCTTATTTTCACATCATGTTTTAAAAAATAAAAAATATGAGTGTGTGACAAAATATTTTTCTCTCAATATGTAAATAATTTTTTTTGAAATAAATCATCTTTAAGAATTCCTTAACCCTATAACCAAACATACTCTAAATCCTCCACCACTGTACGTTCTCTACATCACCATATACATACGTAGCGTGACTCTGTCTCTCTCTGACCTATTCTCCTCGCAACCTCTGTTTCATTCCGTCTTTCTCTTCCTTCTCTCTCTATGAATACATCTTCACGCACTTGTTTTTTGTTCTTTTAGGATTTTCAGTTTTCATAGTAGAATTTCTTAAACTGAAAAAGAAACGGCTTAAGTGTTCATGTGGTGGTGCTTCTGATGGAGACGGCGCCAATAAAATCAAAGCCATTGCATAACTTCTCTTTGCCCCAACTCAAATGGGCCCACAAGAACTCCACCTCTCAATACCACCGCTTTCGCCGTCGTGATTACCCTGATAACCGTCAACCCGACTCCGATTCCTACTCCGAGATTCGAGTCGTTAAGACTAGAACGGAACAGCTCCCTACTATTCCGAAAAGCCCACCTCAAAAGGGTGTGGCTTGTGCCGAGGAGGAGAATTGGGGGTGCAAGGAGTGGTATTTGCGGCCGAGGAAGGAGGTCAAGGCGGCTGCGGCCAAGAAAGAAACAACAGTTGAAAATAGCAGAATCAATAGCACTACTAGTGCTTTAAAGTCTAATAGACTGAGGGGATGGGCGGAAGGAGCGGAGCAGAGTGGGGGATTGGGTATGGGCTTTGGCGTGGAGAGGAAGGAGAAGATGAAGATTTGGATTTCATTGTCAAGGGAGGAGATCGATGATGATGTTTATGCTTTAACTGGTTCGAAACCCGCTCGCAGACCCAAGAAGAGATCCAAAAACATTCAGAAACAACTCGATGTATGTCTGTTAAAACCAGTGTTTTAATTTCTTTTTCTGTGTTTGGTGGAAAAAAAATTCATTTGTGTTGTTTTGCAGGGTGTGTTTCCGGGATTGTATTTGGTGGGGCTTACGGCTGACTCGTACAGGGTTCATGACGCTATGGTGAGAATTTTTTTCCATTTGTGTGCATGATTAATTCTTTGTATATCCCGATTGTATGTGCAAACTCGGATTTCTGTATTAAATAATCAATTTCTTGTGGGTAGATTGCAAAATCTGACAATTTTGGATTTGATTTCTTGCAGAGGTACACGTAATAAGGTAGATGAAGCCAGATTCTTGATCCTGTGGCGTACGGTACCGATTCTCACCCTTCCTAATGTATGCATGTGTTAGTGTGCAAGCAGTGTTCTCCTGCACTTGCGTGATCCCGTACCAATCTGCCTGCACTTATGTTCGAGTTTCTCAAGTTTCGTTTTGAGTGGTCTATCTTTTGCTGGATGTTATGTAACCTGGACCTGTTTGATAATCTGATGTAGAGGTGGATTTAATGCCGGCATGGTGGCTGGAAGAATCTGGCGTGGTTCACCAACGCCTTGGTTGAGGTATAATAGTACTAAATTATGTAAACAATGCTTTGGATACTTTTGAAATAGGTAGATAGCCGCTAGAATATTACATTTTTCTTTTTTTCAGCTCATTGCAGAACATTAAGTAGAATTTAGGGGTTTAACATTTATTGTCTCTTATTGTTTGATTTTAAGATGTAAGCAGTGAATGTTTGCACAAATGAATATCCTAGTTTTTGCTTTTAAGGGATTGGATTATGTTATGGATCGTGTTTAAAATGTAAACAGTGACTGTTTGAATGAATGAATAGAATTGGATTATCTTTGATATGATGCAATGTCCTAGTTTTGATTTTTTGATTTGTTCTCAGGGATCGATTATCTCGGTCACGTTTAAGATGTAGAAGGTGAATGTTTGCAGATATGAATAGAATTGGATTATCTTATTGATTGTGTTTGAGATGTAAACAGTGAACGATTGCATTGCATGAATGACTAGGTTTTGAGTATGCATAGGTGCTAATATTGTGGATATGAAATGTGCCTAGTTAGGAAGTTAAAGCACATTGATGGAAAGGAAAATGAATAATTTGAAGGGTTAAGTTTTTAAACTGTTTCTTTTTTAAATGTTAGTACCTTTTACTAATTGAATATCTTGCTCCCTTGTTTATGTGTTTGAAGTATGCTTGTTAAGATTAAAAAAAAAATGATGGGCATCATATGGATAGAGCTACCGTAGACTAATAATAACGGTAAGGAAAGTTCGGGAGTTGTTGAAAGACGGGAGGGAGGGATGGAGGAGTTGGAGAACATGGAGCTGATTATCGCACATTAACAATAATGGTATGCTTGACAGTACTAGATAGTATTAAAGATAAAGCCCTTGTTTGATCCTCATATTCTCGAAACTCATTTTTTTCAAAATTCATTTTCAACCACATATCACACAGTTATAATATTCTACGTGTAAACCCAAAAATTTTCCCCACCACATATTATCCAAAAAATCACCATTCCAAAATCTATTAATACCAAAAAAATGGGACTCAACCAAGGGCAAAACAAAAAATCTTCTGTATTGTAAAGTTGGAGTGTAGTTTTGATATCTGAACTGGACATGAAAATGGTGATTCATCTTAACTAAGCCGAGCTGTTGTTTGAGAGTGCCTAGTTTCTATGAGAGACTGGATTAGCAATTGAGTTAAATTAATTTATTTTACTTAATAGAGAAACTCAGCTGGCATTACACATTGTTGATTAACGTCCACACGCGTTATTTCCGTAGTTGCTTTCAGAGTTTTGTATTCTTTATGATCCGTGTCGGTTTGACTGTGCTTAAAACTTAAGAAGTTATTTTTCTAGAAAGTATGCTAAGACTTGATTTTAGAAAATTAAATTTGACTTACTTTTAAGCAGAACCATACATGCTCTAACTTTTAGGCAGTCAGATGACTCAAGTGACCTCAATCAAGCCTTTATCTTAAGTTCTGATAGATATTGTTTTGTCAGAAGCTTCGAGAAAGTTGAGGATCTATTTCCTCATTTTCTTCATATGGATGGAAAACCTTTTTATAATAGCTGCTTTAAACTTATTTTCTCATTGTTTTGGATCCAATTTTCACATAAATATAATGTTCATCAGCTTTTATTGGCTGCTCTTTTTTGTCGCTGAAATTTTTGGTCCTTTCCATGGATATGCTACCTGATCATTTCTTGAGCAGCAAACTAGATTTTAACTTCTTTTTTCCCTTCCTTACAAGTGTTAATTGCTATCTAATACTCGTTATGAAACGTGCCATAAATCAGTTCTCGTGTTAGAGCCCTTGTGCCAGTGTGTAGACTATCCATGCACACGTTTATGTTCAACAATCCTATTTTCATTAGTATGGCAATGTTTGCTACGTAGTAGTGAACTCTTCAACAACTTATCATTTAAAATTAGTGAACCCATGTACTTTTTGTGGATCGAGTTTGATAACTATAGTTACAAGATTGTAACTAGAAGCCCTTCCCGTATTTTACGACCTCTCACTTGTGAGGTCTTGTATTAAAGTGATAAAAGACATAAATTTTATATTCTTAATGTAAAATGTATCTATTTACATTTTTAAAAAAAATCTTAATTACCCTTTAATCAACTGGTATTAGGTTATAAACAAAGTGACAATTACTGGCATCATTCCTTTATCAAAATGTACTTGGAACAAAATACAGCTAATGCACTAAGACAATAAAAGTTAAAACGAAACAACATTTATTTTTTTGGGAATTCCATATGAGTAGATTAGAAGATAGGCTTCGTTGAAAGGTGAAGATGGCGAGACATGAGCGGTTTTTGACTTATTTTTAAATTAAATCGTTCGAAAAAAATTCTAAACCAGACTAATATAATTGTTTTCAGTTCGATTTAATTTCAACAATAATTTTAGTGGCACAAAATAACATTTATCAAATAACTGAAAATAAAACTATATTAATTTAAGATCACAATACCACGCTTTAATTTAAACTTTCTAAATGCAAAAGTAGTAATACTAACATATTAATCCCTAAAGCAATGAATTAAAACAAATTTCTTAAGTTGAAGGGTGAAGATGCCTCATGCTTTACAATTGTTGTCTGTCGTCTGTTTATAATAAGATTTTTTTTTTTTTGTGGGATAATTTGATAATTTATTGTCGTGTGCAGATTTATTACTAAACATTCTAATATAATTCTTAATTTGCCTAAAAAGTGTTGTAGAATATTTATAATCTTCCATAACATTATTAGCAATAACAGTGGAAATCAAAAGGATATTTTAAAAGTTTATGTCTATAGAAAGAGAATTAGTGGGTTCACAATAAATCCAAGGTTGATGAATCATTTCTTAATAATTGGTCAATAGGGAAACTGCATAATTTGGTAGTGTTAGAAAATATGGATCATATGTAGGTCGCCCATGTGGGATGATCATACCTACAAGATATCAAAAGGATTGGAGGGAGTGATTTGAATTTGGAATTCAAATCTACAACTCATTATAACCTCTCATAACTCTCGTAAAATCTCCAATTTTTGCCTAACAATGAAGAGAGAGAAATATTGTAGAAAATAAGTAAAATTCCTATGAAAAATTCCTCAAAAATAGAAAATTGCCTAGAACCAAATATATGATATGAAAACTCACAAAATTAGTCATTTAAATTGTGGATAAAAATATCTTTCCATTGTGATCGAGATTGAGACTATTGAAGAACAAGAAAAACAGACTCTGAAATTTTGAAATGCAATGTGATTCAACCACATAAAGATCTTGGAATTCATCATTTCAAGTAAGAAACTTGACACGAAATTGATGTTAAAGTATACTTCGAATTATTTCATAGGTATCAAAGACATAAGGTTGAATTCATTTCTGTAATACATGTTTAGATATGTCATTACATGATACAATTGGGTTTTAAATCTTGTATGTAAAGTTTTAAAACCTTATGTGGTATTTAATGACATCTTTTGATAATTTAGTACTTTCTGTACATTAATAATTATGCAGTAAGATAGTATGGTTAGAAATGCATTTTAATAAGTTTTTTCAACCATATAAAGAACTTAAATTTTAGACTTAAGACGAAGAACTTATAAGGTTTTGAAATTTGGATGTAAATTTTAATTTTTACATAAAAATCTGTGAAATTCGAAATTTCATCACATGATAACTTCTTCTACACTATATTTCATGCTTCCCATTGGTATGGTTGGATAGATCTTCTCAAGACCTTTCAAACGATATAAATATCGTTAATTTAGGTTTTGAAATAAAAAAGTTATGGCCTCCGGAAATTTGAATATACATCTAACTTTTTGCATGAAAATTGGTAAAATTCGAAACTTAGGGTCCGTTTGATTACAAATGTAGAAAATGGGTGGAAAGAAAATGTTTTACACGAAATTGATTTGCCTATAAATTGTTTTACTGAAAATTGTAATTAATTGTGTTTGATTGGTATAATTTTCCATAAAAAGTGTTGAAAGTTGGGTGTCCGTTTGACTTCTTTTTTATGAAAATTGTTAATTAAAGTGATAATTTTTCCTACCATTGGATCTTGAATTTATTCCAATTGTCAAAAAATATATATAAAAAAATTTGAAAAATAAATTACCATACCGAATACCATTCGTTTGACTTTGTTTTACATAAAAATTGTCAATAAAAGTGATACATTTTTTTACCATTGTGTCTAGAATTAACCTTATGTGGTATTTAATGACATTTTTTGATAATTTAGTACTTTCTGTACATTAATAATTATGCAGTAAGATAGTATGGTTAGAAATGCATTTTAATAAGTTTTTCAACCATATAAAGAACTTAAATTTTAGACTTAAGACGAAAAACTTATAAGGTTTTGAAATTTGGATGTAAATTTTAATTTTTACATAAAAATCTGTGAAATTCGAAATTTCATCACATTATAACTTATTCTACACTATATTTCATGCTTCCCAATTGGTATGGTTGGATAGATCTTCTCAAAACCTTTCAAACGATATAAATATCGTTAATTTAGGTTTTGAAATAAAAAAGTTATGGCCTCCAGAAATTTGAATGTACATCTAAATTTTTTCATGAAAATTGGTAAAATTCGAAACTTAGGGTCCGTTTGATTGCAAAGGTAGAAAATGAGTGGAAAGAAAATGTTTTACACGAAATTGATTTGCCTATAAATTGTTTTACTGAGAATTGTAATTAATTGTGTTTGATTGATATAATTTTCCATGAAAAATGTTGAAAGTTGGGTGTCCGTTTGGCTTCATTTTTTATGAAAATTTTCAATTAAAGTGATAATTTTTCCTACCATTGGGTCTTGAATTTGTTCCAATTGCCAAAAAAATATACAAAAAAATTTGAAAAATAAATTACCATACCGAATACCATTCGTTTCACTTTGTTTTGCATAAAAATTGTCAATAAAAGTGATACATTTTTTTACCATTGTGTCTAGAATTTTTTCCAATTACCAAAAAAAAAAAAACACCAACCAACCTAGAAAATATTTTCCAACTAAAATATCAAGAATTTGTTTTCCTCCAAAAGGTGAAAAATTTGAAAAGTTGGAAAACATTTTCCCGGGAAAATTTTGCCTATCAAACACTGCAAAAGTTGAAAAATCTCCATTTTCCATGGAAAATCAACCCTATCAAACAAGATCTTAGTGTTTTATGCTTCCCTTTTAAAATGATTGGATAGATCTTCTCAAAATATTTCCAATAATATAAAGATCATTAATTTTGGCCTTAAAATGAAGAAATTATGATTTCTTGAAATTTGGTTGAAAATCTGGAATTTTGCATGATTTTTTGCCATTTTCACTCACTAACAGATCTGTTGATGTCTCAAACGTGGCCTTAAATATTGATTTTGTAAAATCTCACCACACAGATGAACTCAGAACGTCGAAATTAGTTATGATGATTAATGAAATTTTTTTCAAGCGCGGTATGGCATGTATCGTGTCTCCATTTGAGGGCCCGTCATTTTTTTAATTATTTTTTTTAAAAAAATTGTAGATTGGTCCATGAGGGCATGTGCAGGATTCGATTGAAATTCTAAAAAAATTGCAAATTGTTCCATAAATTATTCTTGATTTTTCAATATAAGTAAATTAATTTTTGGATAGTTAAAAATACTTTTTTTTGTATTTAATGTTTGAAATAAATTTGTAAAAAGTATTAAAATATTTTTTTTAATCTTGAGTAAATTCTGAATTTTTCTTATAAAATCAAGAATATTTATTAAGTGTTATTTGGTTAATGGAAGCTATTTTTTGAAGTACTCTCTCTCTCTTTTTTGGAAAATGAAAAATACTTTGAAAAAATTTAAAATGCCACGTTTTATATACGTTCATGAGTTGTTTGAGTCTTTGATTAGGTTATGTGATCCATTATGACTTGTTCCAATTTTTTATACTTGATCAGATATTGCTGGATCTATGCACACTTATAGCATCTTTAGAGGGAAAGCTAGGAAAGCAAGAGTTATGGAACTTGTTGAAAAACTAGGTGTTTATTAAAATTAATAAATGGATTTGAAACATAACCTAGTGGAATACGTGAATATTTTTGAGACATTTTTGGTGATAATGAGAATATGAGAATTTTAATGTCACTTTCATTTGTTGGAATTATACAACAACAAATATTAAAATGAGGTTGGGAATCTGTATAATAAAACTTAAATGATGTGAGTTTTATTCTTCGATTATAATTAGAATCATTTTCTGGAAGAATGGATTTGTGAGACCATGATATATGACATAATTGGATAAAGTGCATATTTATGCTTTTACTGCACATTATTGAATTACCTTATTAAATTACACGATATGTGTTAATTCATGAATTGTTATGAATGCTAAGGTCAGTAGAATTAGTGAGATTTTTACTTAAACATATTGATTGTTAGTTTGGTGATCGAAAGATTTAGAGAAAATTTCATCTAGAACTATTTTGATTCATCGAGTGGGAGTTCTGAAGTTGAAAGAATTAATGTAATTCTCGTTTAGAACTCGTGAAATTTTGTGTTATAAAATTAAGTTTATGATAATGAAACAATATGATTGCAAACGATGATTGAAAACATAGTGAACTTTCAACTCTGTGTCTAACATTAAATTATCGTATACGTTAATTTGCGTTAATGCAAATTTGTCTATGTGCATAAATGAGCATTGATTGGGGATAAAAATGTCTCTAAAATCTGATAGATCGTGACTCAAAATCTATAGTTGTTGACCTTAATAAAGATGATAAATTAAATTTGATAACATTTAGCATGATAAGATTTTGATTGTACTAGAAGAATATAATGCTTTGGAGAGCATCAATCACACGATAGAAGACCTGATGTGGGTCATACTACTCTAGAGAATAAAAATCAGAACTTTGTTCGGTACGAAAAAATATAGATTCTAGTACTTGAGCCGTTGAATTATTAAATCCTGTTATAGATGATAATTTTTTCGAATGTGATTGAGCTGAGATTGTTAACATAGTGTTGGCAATTTTTTGGTGGTCACAATTTTTTTTTTGGTGAGTAGTAAGTTGAAACTAATATTTTTTCAATGGATGAGAACTTCAAAAGTCAATGTGACATATAAATTGAAGCTTTAATTTTCTCTATTGACACTATGCACTATGTGAGTTAAAAGACGTGCGATTTGATGTTTGCTAAATCTCGAGGACATGCTTGTGTAGCAATGTTTTAGTTCGTATAACATTTTGAATTTTAAGTTTTAAATGAGCTAAAACAAATGCAGATAATGAGGAGACTGGAAAATGGACAGAATGACATATTAGATAAAAGTATGTGAAAGTGATTTTTGGTAGAGGACCAATATTATAAAAGTTCAATTGTTTCAACCATACGGTTTGAATCTCTTAACTCGAAAGTAGTTAAGGTAAAGGATATTGTATTTGAATATATTCATTTTAGTATTGTTTACGTGTCAACACTATACATATTGGATCTTATCTTATGTAGATAGTGGATTCAAGAATTAGAAACCCACTTTATATGAGATCAAGAAGTATTTTTGACTTATTGTCGAGTCTTTGACTTAATGCAAAATAGATATATACAAATAATGAAAATGGAGTTGAGGTTTATATGACTGGTACATGCAATAACATACTGTTGCAAAGTGGAGAAATTGACCTCCTATTTGATACTAAGAAGTATCAAAGATTCCACTAAACTTGATCTCATTGTTATTCTTCTAAGAATGGTATCTGCTTGAACTTATATGTGGTAGCATTATTTGACTCATAGTAGTGCATTGGTTTGAGGTTTTGAGTTGAGAAAATCATTCAAAACTCTAAGAGCTAAACTTCTATTGAGTAAATCCATATGAATTTCTTGCGAGATAGATATTTTCATTACATTTGTAGATGAATTTATGCATTTCAGTCGTACCTCTAATTTTCATAAGTTGAAGATATTGTATTGATTTAAACTTTATTGAAAGGGAGTCGAAAATCAGATTGTGGAAGTGAAGACTTTGAGAGATGTTTGAGTGCGTGAATTTTTATCACGAGATATCTGCAATCTAGGTAATAAAAGAGAAATTCGTATTGGATTAACTATTCCTTGATCACCAATGATTATATGGTCTATTGGGAAGGAAGAACTGAATATCATTGAATGTGATGAAACTTGAGATAATGGAGCCCAATTTATGAATTTTCTTTTGGGAAGAGTATTGGTTAACTACAATGTATCACTTAATGGAGTTTTCTCAATATTAGTACCTTCAGAATATATAAGCTTTGGACATATAGATAACCAAATATGGGTTATCTCAAACTCATAATCGATGATGTAAGTTCTTGACAATGAATTTGGAACTCGAGTCTACTAAAAAAGATAAGCATAACTCTGAGATACACATGACAGTTCAAAGGGTATTTCATTATTGAAATTTTGGGTGGATATCGAGTCATAAGATGTGATATTTGACATTTTTCCCGGTAAGAGAGAAAACTTTGGAAAATATTGTTGAAATTGATATGATGTGTATTGATAAATCAGTTTTGAATACATAAGTGTTGGTTTAAGCTTCATTCAAGTGGGAATAATCTGTTTTCGAGTATGAGCTATTTATTCAAGTGGGAGATATCTAAGAATTATCTAATTTCAATGATTCTTAGTTTGAGTGAGAGTTAATAGCTATCTAATTTCAATAATTATTGGTTCAGAAAACCATTTGAGAAATTTGAGGAAAGTGATGGAAGTATATATAGAGTACATAATTCCAATCTAATTTGAGATTTGGTGGAAGTACTAATTGGACATTTAAATTTGAGGAAAGTGATGGAAGTATATATGAAGTATAGAATTTCAACATAATTTGAAACATGGTGTAAGTTCTAATTGGAAATTATATTTATTGAGGACATTCAGGTTCTTAAAAACTAAATGGAAAACCAATGAATTTATGATAAATATAAATCATTTTTATTAAAGAAATATACTCAATATGGGTATATTGAGTCAGACAATTTTTTTTTAACAGTGAAATTCATTTCTATACGTTGATGCTAACCAAGACAGTGTGTTCATTACACCAAAAAAACTTATAAACTGTATTTTCATTCACAATTGAGAATTGATTAAAAGATCTACATGAATCGATTTATAAGTTTCATATTAAAGATTTCTATAGCATTGTGGTAACTTTATATTTACATTTGTAGCCTAATACAATTATCTTGACATTGAGACTTAAGTTTTAAAAGAGTTTAAATCTCGTACAAAATTTCATCATGTAAATGAAGTTTACTGTATTTATATAAAAGTCTGATAGTATGTTATAATTTTAATTTTGATGTTAATGATATTATTTGGCTAAGCATGAGAAGGAGTATATTGAGATCATTTTGAAATGATTGCCCTTAATTTTTGAGACAAAGAATAAGTGTTTAGCAAATTATATATTTTGTGTTAAAAATATTATTTTAGTCTTCTTTCTCTGTCGCAAGAGTTGCATACCATAAAGATTCAAGAATATTTTTAACTGTGAAATTACTACCCTATTGATACTCATATGTCGAAAGATGACCATATGAGTTTTCATATATGTCCAAAGACTCCATAAGTGCACAAACAAATATTCAAAGAACCATATCTAGTGCGATTAAGAATTAGAAGTACGCTATGATATATAAGTATCCTAACATTTTTCATGCCATAGATCTAGTCAGTAGTATCGATGTTATCCTTTAAAAGGGTGTTTTGATACTTGAAGGGTAATGCTATCGATTATTCTAATTTGTTATTGAAGGAATAACTTGTTAATATATATACAAATGTCGACTAAAAATGAGAGTTAGTCTAGCAATCTTGCTATATAGAGTAAATGATCTAGTCGTCTTGATGAGATATCAAGATTAGATTATAATATGTAATCAATATGGATTTCACTATCCATTAGAACTATTTTATAGTCGATCGAGTTCTCGATTGGAGATTGTTTAGATGAATAAATTTAAGGAGAACTCAAGTTAGATATCGAGGAATACCTGAATTAGGATCTATACGTTGTTATTTGTTTATAAATGGTATGACATAAATGGAAAAAACATTGTAACATTTGTTTCATGCCATGTGTGCTTTTACGATCAATATTATGTAAATTAGTGAATGAAACACTGCTTTCTTATTGTGTGAGACCCTGAGGTTTGGATAACCTCATATATACCCTTATAACCTTTGGCCGCTTCTTGAAATTATTATTTCGGTATTGCTACTTTAGCATTCCCGCTTCCTTATTGTGTGAGACCTTGAGGTTTATATAACCTCATATATACCCTTATGACTTTTGACTGTTTCTTGAGATTTTATTTTGATTTTGCTACTTTAGCATGTTGTCAATAACTTTGATTGATTCGATTTGACGTGACATGTCTATGAAAGCAACTAAGTTAAAGTTGAAAGATTCGAATAGGCAAGAAAAACTATTTTAACCAACATTTATATTTGTATTCACCAGCTGAACACTTTTGTTTAACCATTTAGGGTATATGACAAAATTGTGAATACAATGATAAGATGTAGAGTTCAAATATATTCCATAAATACTTTAGGGAAATACTGGAATTAATGTTGGAAATAAATTTGGGGTATGGCGAGATTTAATGTTTCTCAAGTAGAGCTACTATATATCCCTAATAAGTTTATAGTACCGTAGAGCTACTATATATCCCTATCGATGGTCGCATGATCTATTTGTTGTATAAATTTTTGTGCAATAGATCTTGAAAACGATCTAACGTGTGATATTCGTTGTCCCTTGTGGTTCGGATCAAACACATCACATGCGAGTGTGAAATGTTAGAAAATATGGGTCATAGATCACTCATGTGGGATGACTTGACCCGCTCGAAAGGCAAATGGGTTGTTTTTAAGTGAAGAACAATAAGCTCTTTGTCCAACACAAGACATCAAAATGGTTGGATAGAGTGATTTGAATTTGGAATTCAAATCTACAACTCCCCATAACCTCTCATAACTCACATAAAACCTCCGATTTTTGTCTAACAATGGAGAGAGAGAAAGATGGTAGAAAATAAGTGAAATTCGTATGAAAAATCACTCAAAAATAGAAAAGTGTCTAGAACCACATATATGACATGAAACTCACAAAATTAGGCATTTAGATTGTGGATAATAATTTCTTTCCATTGTGATCGGGATTGAGACCATTGAAGAACAAGAAAAAATGGATTTTGGAGTTTTGAAATGTAAGGTGATTTAACCACATAAAGATCTTGAAATTCATCATTTCAAGTTAGAAACTTGACCCGAAATTGATGTTAAAGAATGCTTTGAATTACTTTAGGTAGGTTTTCTAAGATGTTGTCTTGCGTAAATAAAACACATAGCCAAGCATGACAAACACTTTTGACGAACAATTAAGCTTTGACAATAAATTTAGGGGCGGATTTAGTTGATGACTAACCTAGAGCCTATGACAACCCAAGCTCATGTCTATTGTTGAACGTATGATTGGAAAGTGTTTATAAACTATTTCAATTGTAATTAGATATGAATGAGAGATGTATATGTATTACATGCAAATTCTTCAAAATGTGTAAATAGTAGGTGACTTGAATATTTATAAATAGATTATAAACATGAGCCAAACATATTCTAAATATATAAAAAGAAATTTTTTAGAGGAAATCATTTAACTTTTCATTTCAAAAATCAGAAGTTAAATTTTTAATCATATATTCTTCAATAAAATAATAGTTTCCATCACATCAATAATTTTTTTTTACTTTTTAACCACAAATTTCTCATCATATCACTATTTAAAATAAATTTTTTTTCTCAATAATATCCATCTAACACCTTTAGTCCAATTCTTTCCTTATTTTCGAGATCTACATCTTCAGCCTCTACGGCGGAATCTCCCCCAATTTTTAGGGGTCCTAACTTAATTGGTGGTGGTCTATGATATGGGTCCCAATTCTCCTTGTTGATTTTGGGACGTGGGGTCTATATTAGGGGCCGAGGCTTCAATTAAAGGTCAGGGAGTGTTGGGGAAATGTTACCATCGATGATAATAAGTAGCTCTCGTGACTTTCATGGCAGTGAAGGGTGAACAGGTAGTGGCCACACTGTTGGTATTTTTAGGTCCCAAAAACTAATAATAATGCAGAAAGTAACTGAAATACAAAAGATTTTTCACCCTAAGGCCCGGATGTTCACCCAAATAGGGCTAATCACCCATTGAGCATTCACCGAAATGATTATCGCTTCAATCCACTAGAAACCAGCAATTAATCAAAGTAAGTACCACAGTACAACATATCCACAAAGGATAATGCCCTCAAACCCTTGATTTCTCTCAAGAAACAACAGACTCAATTACACAAAGTAATCAATAGAAACTGATTACACTAAGAACAGAATCCCAATAACCACAACCTTATACAACACTAGATCTCACCAAGAAGCACCTAGAGTTTAGAGATTACATGTGAAAACAAAAGGTTTTCTGAAGGAGAGAACAGAGAGAGTAAGAGGTAAGAAAACCCTAGAATCATCTTGATCGATCTAAATGAAAGAATCAAGCCAATAATACAAAACGATCAGACGCATTCAACGATCACAGCCCTTCCACGTGGCTTCATCTAAGCCTTCGAAATATAATGAATGGGTTGTCGGGTTGCAGCCAATGGGCTGGGCTCTCCATATTAATGGGTTCCATCATAGGGCCCAAATTGTTAAGTATATTAACAATCTCCACCTTGCTTATCAATTTGGGTTTCATAGTAGATTGAAGGTTAACACATCCCTCAGTTTCATTTGTTCTAGGTACCTGCAACAAACATTAGTCAGCAATTACATTTAGGAGATTCAAACAATCCCTAAATTTGTATAGAGACAATATTTTAGTCCCCACATCTGTAGAATTACACTTAGTTGAAATTTTTTCAATTTTCATGATTTCATTTTCTAAGACATCTCTTATAAAATGAAATTTAACATCTACATGCTTAGTTCTATCATGAAAAACTGGATTTCTACTAAGGTGTATAGCAGATTAACTATCAGAGATTATAACAGCATCATTTTTAGAAAAATCAAATTCATTTAGCAAGTTTTTTAGCCAAATACCTTCTTTTACTACATCTGTTGCTGCAATATATTCAGCAAAATCTGAGTCCACATAACATTTTAGTTTAATTCCAGTTTTATTTTTACAGAACATAAGGCCCAAATTTAAAGTTCCTTTTAGATATCTTAATAGCCATTTCATGGCTTCCCAATGATATTCACCTGGATTACTTATATATCTACTCAAGAAACTTATAGCAAAAGCAAGATCAGGTCTAGTACAGATCATAATATACATGATAGATCCAACGACATTTGCATAAGGAACATTTTCCAT
>CAIGRP010124760.1:0-10795 GCA_903798385.1 Fraxinus cuspidata | reverse complement strand
GGATAATAATCTCCTTCCATTGTAATCGGGATTGGGACCCAGAGAACGTGAAAATGCAGATTGTGGAGTTTTGGAATGCAATGTGATTCAATCATTCAAAAGATCTTGGAATTCACCGTTTCAAGTGAGTATCTTGATCCGAAATTCATGTTAAAGAATGCTACGAATTCTTACAGGGGGTTTCGACACTCATTCAGATAAAATCATCAGTTCTTGTGTGTAGACTCTAGTTACTTTTTAACAGCGATTTTGTTATATTTATTTGTCTTTTTAAGATTCATTCGAAGTATATTGTCTATGCCATCACTTTCATTGTTGTTCATGAAAGATGCGAAAAGTGGATTTAAGTTTGGCTGCTTTGTTAAAAGTTCCAGATTTTGATATGCATTCCTCTAATGGCTGTGTTTGTAAATAGTACGTTGCTTATATGATTCTAAATTACTCTTGTTAAATACCATATTCATAGACGACTCGTGTGCATTGTCCGTGCATTCAACTAGTAGTCATGATAGACGTTAATTCCTGCATCCGAGATTAGAATTAAGCACCCAATATTTGGCTCATAGAACTTACTCCCTGTTTGACCTCCATTTTTAATACTTTTTTTTCAAAATCCATTTTAAATCGCACATTTTATGAAATTCACAACTTTTATTAATTTTTAACTATATTTCTTCAATTTTTATTAAAATCTACTAAAAACCTAATTTTTAACTAAACGACCTATTATCGAATCAAGAGCTGGCAAATTTATTCATCCCCAGCATTTATTATTTTCTGTCAATTTTAATCGTTAACATTGCTTTTGGCACATATATGTTACCAACCGTTGGTGAGTTTATGGCCAAACGTAATAATCTGTATTGAGTTCGTATAGAATTTCATGTACTGTTTTCTCCCTCTTTCTTTGCGTGGATGGGGGTTAAATCACGTTCTGCTAAAGCTTAAAAGTTACTTTTAAATAATTCTTTTTGCCAAACATGAATCATAGATAAACTACCAGATATGAATATAATGAAATCATATTGCTAAAAAACCAGAAGTTTTACAAACCTCATTCATCTATATCTGCAGAGACGAGACATGCAACAAATTTGTTGAAACTGCCCATACCCCCTTTTTTTTTGTCTTCTCACTTCATTTGACATGTACAAGAAGAAAATCATTGCCAATTTCTCTAAACCTATTTTTTTGGCCATGCATTATGGAGGAAAGGCCAAGTGAAGCATCTTGAGAGCTTAGTGTTCAAATAATCTGCCAAAACCCCATTTACAAAACTTATAGAATGCCGGTTTTCCAAGAAAGTTTACTTCTTGGCATGCTCGGGAATGAGACGACGTCGGAGTTCAGGCGATGCACCAGCCAGTTCTGGAAGAGTAAATATAATAATTCGACATAGGAAACATAAAATCTAACAAATATGTAATATGGGAAAATCAGTGTTCACCTTGAGCTGTAAAATTGAACAAAGGAGGTAGTGGTCGCTCGTTTGGCAAGCGTGCATTAGGTTCTCTCAAAGCATCGAAGAACGGGTGCGCACAAGCCTCCAACTAAAAATTAACGCAAATAATCAAGTACGTGAGTTGAAAGACTCAATGAAGAATTCATAACTGGAAAGAAGATAAAAATGAAAGACTTATAGCATGTTTTGCCTCAATTAAAACGTTTTATAAGTAAATTTTAAAAAAATTACTTTTCACTGGTGTAAGCTTAGCCAAACATGCTCTTTCTAACAAGCATAACTTACTGCAGTGCAACGTAAAGTCGGTGAATACTGGAGCAGCCTTGACACTAGATCCACTGCTTCTGGTGGCATTCTCTTGTTAAATATCTACAAAACATAACTTCAGTTAGATTTACCTATCGTCTTATCTTTGGATTTTCGTTTTAGATTCCAACAAAATAACTATAAAGAGAATGATCAAAGGAGAAGGAACTGTGAGTAATGACGAGTTCTCGACAAACCTTGTGCCACGGGTGAGCTTTGATGTGAGGAAACTTAAACTCGCTGTAATTGGGATTCATGCACTTGATTTCCTCTCTGGTTGGCGTCCCCAAAACCTAATAGATGTAAACAATGGATAAAGGCGAAACTTAGAGACACTCAATAAAGGCTCATACCAGATGCAATGAAGTTGATGAGTACAAAATACTTTTACCTTTATAATTTCAACTAGCTGATCAACACTGCTTTCTCCAGGAAATAGAGGCTGCAAAAGTTCAAACAATGAGTCAGAACCAATGTTTTAAAAACTAATCCGGACATTGACCCGAAAAAGGATAAGGGTCGAACGGTTGTCGAACCGAATGTCAAAATTAAATAAATAAATAAATACGCGCACACACAAACAAACAATAAAATATTATAAAAACAACAAATTAAAAAAAAAAAAAAAAAAATTAGCAATACTAATTCAAAGGAAATATAAATCCATGTTTGTCAATTACATTTATTATCCTAAAATTTATTTGATTTTGGGCCTGTCGATGCAAGCAACTGAGACCAATCATGACAGTTGAAATATTTTGTTAAAATAAGAAAAAAAACCTTATAACAGGTAAAAAACCGTGACCAGTTTTTCGGCTCATGGTTAACTAGCTGATTCATTGGTATATTCACCGATTTCTTCTTTTTCATTCAATATATTATGACTGGACCAAATTTGTAGCCGGTCCCCGGTTGAACCTGCCGATTGGGTCCGCTTTTCATAACATTGGTTTGAACTAGGTATGAATTATGTTCCTCCCAAACTTAGAATAAAAAAGTACAAAATAAAGACGAAAGATATCCACTCAAAGAAAAATTATAAATTAGACTTTGATGAGATGAAAGAATAAAATAATCGACGGCAAAAACACATCAAAGATACCCCACTATGAGAAGCCCCAAATGCAAAGAAAAAGTAGTATATTCTACAGAAGTAAAGACTATAAACTTTCTATACAAGTAAGTTTTTGCGCCCAAAAAAAAAAAAAAGAAAAAAAAGTGAACTCTGAATGCTCGGAAAAAAGATAAAAGTTACTCCTAGGCTTAGGTAAACATGCTTAAAGTAGAAGATCGCCGATGATTGATTTAAACGAAGCCATGTATACACTAACCTGGCCTATAAGTAGCTCGGCCATTACACAACCAACAGACCACATATCAATTGCAGTTGTATACTCCGTAGCTCCAAAAATCAGTTCTGGAGCCCTATAATACCGAGAGCAAATGTATGATATGTTTGGTTCACCGAGTACCTATAACAACACAAGGGTTACCTCAATGATTCCATATGGTTGGGACTTAATAAAATTCTGCAGAAATAGAACATACCAACATCTTTGCACTCCCAAAATCACAAAGCTTTAGCTGATGTGTGTGAGGATTGACCTGTAAAAGACATTATTTCTTAACCTTCCAAACTTCAAAGAAAATTTATGTTTAAATTATAAGAAAGAAATTAAATAAGGGAGAAAAAGCTAAAGTAATAATATGGGAACCAAACAATGCAGATTCAAAATCATACCAATAGATTCTGCGGTTTAATATCCCGGTGGCATACACCAATAATGTTATGTATGTAATTTAGCGAACGGCATATCTGCAGACACCAATAACGTTTTTGTGTAATGGAATGCTCATAGCCCGAAGCTAGACAAGAAAAGCCGATTTATGCATTGAATCATTAACAGCTCGAAGCTTACCTGGTATGTATATAACTGCACATATAAAATGGGCATAAATTGGTTCACTCTGCTATAGTGCCTTGAAGCTCGATAGACAGTTTCGGACACATATTCCAATACAAGATTAAGGTACACCTCATTCTTGTCGGTGGTAGAATAGAAACAATGTTTCAGTTGAACAACATTAGGATGGCCAAATAAGCGCATAATCTGGAGTTCTCTGTTCTTATATCTCCTATCCTGCAGAACCTTCTTTATAGCAACAGATTCTCCCGTTTCGAGGCATTTCGCCTGTAGCATACAATTAAAAAGAAAGGAAATTGAAAGTTAGTCTATCTTATTTGTCCTTTTATATAAAAGTTATGATCCTCCAACTCCCTTCATAAGACATTATGAGCATGTTTGGCTAAGCTTAACAATTTTACTTAATTCAAGGTACGAGTTACGTCCCAAGTAACCAATTTTTTTTAATTGAAAAGTAAGTTATCCAAACAAGCATGGAAACAACCTTTTCCTTATGTTTAAGCTTAGTCAAACTTGCTCTAATCACATTGCTCCTTACTAATTTATACCTGATATACAACTCCAAAGGAACCTGAACCAACAACGCGCTCTGCCATATAAGACATTGTCTGTGGATAATAAAAGAAATTAATTTTTTATTTAACATCATCAAATAACATATGAAATAATGGGGATATTTTTTTATATATATCAAAAAAACAGAAATCAAAAGGAACAAACTCATAATAATATACCCCAAACGTTGCAACATTCAATACAAAGCCAAATCACCTGTTTAGGTTGTCCATTCCGACCTCCTATTGAAGTCACAATTATCTGACCTGTTTCAGTTCCATTGCCACTGACAACAGTGGGCTCCATGTCCTGCATGCAAAGTTCATTATAAGCAAAAATATAATCTAGAGCTTAAAATTTTCAGTAGCAGGTTACGCATGTTACTCTTTCTAATTTGAGAAATGGGAAAGGGTAAAAATTTATAATGAAATAAAGAAAAAAATAATCAGAATTGAACCTTTACGTTATCCTCGTGGTCATCAGCTTTATCATCTTTAATTTTCATTTCATGCATTTCTTTGGGAAGCTCATTGTAGTCAGACTTATCAGGTCTGCCATGTACTTCAGATGTGTTTGAAACAGTTTCCAATGATTTCAAAGCCGTATTCTGCTCTGGAGCTCTCAAAGAATTTTCCTCAGATTGTACTTCACAGGCAACCCTTGTATCTATTTCTTGCTCAACCTTCACCCGTTTTGTGCCAGAATCCCCACCCTGTAGCAAATGGAACATATTTTAGCTGAAGACTACAAAAGGGAAAGAAAATGAAAGAAATGAATTTCTTGGACAGTAGAACTCCAAAAGCGATAAATGCAATATCGTACTCCAAATGGGTCAAGATGTGAAATTTTACCCACCCCACACGGTAAAAATATCCAGTTGCCTTTAATTGCAAAGTAATAAGGCCAGTAAGACCAAAAGTTTATGTGTTTGCCTTTTTCAGAAGTTTCATGAAAAATTATTTATAGTCTATTTGGAGCCCGAAAAAGGAAAATTTTGAATCAGTGGTAGCACAGGAGAGAGCTCGCTCCATATGACAAACAGGAGAGCAAGTATCAAAATTACAAATCATTGCCAGATTTAAGAAATAAAAATTGTATAAATACAAGCCTCGCAAGTTAATAACTTTTAACAAATAATGAACCTAGGCTTCAGTACACCTTAATTAACACAATATACATGGACGAGAATGGTAGCATGATAGGCACAGCACAACTGATAGCAAGATTAGCTTCTGATACTCAAAAAGAGAGTTTTCCTTTTGCGTCAACTTGCCTCATTTCACATATTCGTGTTTCTTATTTCCTCTTATCATAATTTGAAACTTTCTCTTCCAATTATAAATGCAGTAAATTATAGAATCCCTATACAGAAACTAACGCTTAAATCTACTGTCCTTTTTTTATTTTTATTTTTCTGGTTAAATCTTTAATCTGCCCAGCCCAAAATTTATATTCAATAAGGCTTAATTTGTTGAGTTTTGAATTTTCAATCCAAATAATCAAGAGGACAAGGGCATGTTCTATTTTGCTGTTTTCAAGTTATTTTCAGTTTTTGAAAACACTGAAAACACGTTTATTTACCTATTTTCAGAAACGAATTTCCAAAAACAAATTTAAAATTTACAAAGAAAACGAAAAACCAAAAAAGTCATTTGGGCTGTTTTAAGTTAAAACCATGCCAACACTTCTTTTTTTTTTTTTAAATAATTTTTTAAAAGGATATAAAGATCGCATTTTCAACATCTCAAAATGACCCTCAAAACACAAAATTCAAAACTCAAAACTAAAAACTGAAACATGAAGAGAACAGCTCATTAACTTTTCTGTTGTTTTTAAAACTCGAATCTCATAGCTGAGTGCACAACAATTAGAGCTCATGCCACAATATAAATAAGAAAGATTCAAGAAAATCACTCCTATGTACAACCTAACAACTTTTACATATTTAAGATAAGATTAACACTTTTAAAATGCACCGCAAGAAAACATTGTTTAAAGGGAGAAAAACCCCAAAAAATTGAAAAGATGCATGATCAAAATATTTTCCACCCAAATAATCAGAAGATTTGGTACCTTAATCTTTACCACAATTCAGGAAACCTATATATCAACAGAATAACAAAAGCCCACCACAAAAAAAAAAATCAAAACTTTTCACAGATTTCAAATAAAAATTTTCATATATAGCTACAAAATCACACAATTATACACAAATAGAAAAAAAATTACAGGATCTGAAACGGAGGATCGTCCAGAAGCAATGCTCTTGAGCCGACGCATCATATTCATTTTCTCAGCAAAAAATCCAAATCCCAGATCAAGAAAATGGATCAAAATATTTTCCTCTTCCCCTTTTCCCTTCTCTCACTCTCACAAATCGAATCCAAGAAAACCCAAAAGAAATATCCCTTCATCCAACAATGGGAAAAGGAGATCTCTCCAGTAAAAAACAAACCCAGTAGAGAGAGAGCAAGAGAGAGATCAAGACAGGGAAGAAAAACACTATTATATTCTCCTCTTCCTCTCTCTTCAAACACAAAGATGTAGAGAGAGAGAGAGATAGAATAAGCTAAAAGCAAAAGATTTCTCAAAATTTCTGTCCTCTGGTCAAAGCTTCAATACCTAATCATTATTCATGCCGACCATTTTTCTTTGCGTTGAATCTGGGCCGTCTATCCGTCAGCATGGGTGAAGGAGGAAAATGGAGATTTTGTTGAAATGACGGAAATGGGGCTGGATGTTACTGGAAATTACGAGGTCTTAAATTTTTCAGACAGAATTAGCTGAATACGCGGGGAAGTGTCATTTGTTAGTTATGGTCTCTGGTCAGCAAAATTTATTTGATTGCCCGTTTGCTTTTTCTTTAGTTTTGGGTGTTAATTAAAGACTGAATTTTGAATCAAGCTGGAATGGCATGGGCATTTTAGGACCATCCAATAATTACATCCTTCGTGTGTGATCCTTGGATTTGTGTAGATAATCGATGTCCATTCAACACTACACTTAAAGCTGTCAAGAGCCTGAATTACTTGTCGACCTATAAAATTAACAAAAAAATGTTTGATGTACATTCTATTTAAATTATTCTTGACATTTTGATGTGATTAAAAAAAAAAAAGAAAAATTGTTTAATTTTTTAAATTATCCAATGATGTATTGTTACATAATAAAGTGTAAAGAATGATGTGAAAAATGATATACATGTAATATGATTGTAAAATTATGGACTATCCTACAGCATGTCAAATCGATCGCATAAGGCCAACCTAATTGCCTAACATAGGGTATTGTATTCTTAATTTTTTTTCCAAAAATAAATTATATTAAGAATAATGTCACTTGTACGCTCTTTTGTCTATACAACATGTTTGACATTATCATTGTTGTCAAGCAATGATTTGTTGATTTTTTTTTTAAATTGTCTAATAGTATATTTGTGACGTGACAGAGTGTAAAACTTGGTATACACATGATATACACCAAACATGATTGTTATATTAATTATATACAATTTTACTTTGAATACAATTTTTTTAGTTAAATCAAACAAGAATTAACTAAAAATTTGATAAAAAAATTAAATTAGAGTCAACAATAAGTTTTAGTCATATATTTTAAGATTAAACCAGCTGTACATTCTTAGTGTATATTAAGTTTGACATTGTGTGATGTATAGAAAATTGTGCCATTAATTTGAATAAGTGTGATTAAAATCAACGATCATGATATTTGTCATGTAAAACAATGTCAACTTAATATCAATCACATTTCACATGTAGCAGAATTGCATATTTTACAGTATTCAAAATATTTATAAATTTTTTAATCATACATTTTACTAAATTTTATTAAAATCTATTAAAAATATGATTTTAATCTAAATCAAAATGAGTTTAATTGTAGCAGGTTCCAAAACCCGAAACATTAAGAAATGTTTGTTATGAAACTATAGAGAAACACAATTATAAGAAGACAAAATAAGAGAGAAAAGTATAGAGAATCAAAACTCAATTATATATTTTATTATAACAATAAATCCATCGTGTGCGCGCGCGTGTGGAGGGGGTGGGGGGGGGGGAGAGAGAATCAAAACTCAAATGTATATTTTATTATAACAATGAGTCTATCATATATGTGTGTGTGTGTGTGTGTGTGTGTGTATTAACACGAGTTACAATTTGAATTGAATACATTCTTTTAAAATAAAACTTACGGGACATGGTGGTCTCGCCCAAAGCAAACTTGGCCATTGCTTTGGGCTTTAAGATTTCAAAGGGCCTCATAAGATAATATGTCCAAAATTCGCCCCAGTCAAAAACCAATCAAATCCCTAAAACTTATACACTTTCCCTCTGTTGAAGAATCAAAACTCAAATGTATATTTTATTATTACAATGAATCCATCACACACATACACATATTTGTGTGTGTAGTATTAACGTGAGTTACAATTTGATTTGAATATGTTCTTCTAAAATAAAACTTACGGAGCAGGGTTGTCTCATCCAAAGCAAACTTGGTCACTGCCTTGGGTTTTAGGACTTCAAAGGGCCAAATGAGATAATAGGTCAAAAATTCGCCCTAGTCAAAAACCCATCAAATCCCTAAAAACTTATACGCTTACCTTCTATTTAGAGAAATTGAAGAGACAGTAAAATATGTTTCCCATAATCTTCACCAAAAGAACTACTAATTTTTACACAATTTTTTGTATTCGGATGGACTCTCTTCATTCAAACAAAATTAATAATTTTGTTAAAGGTTTTCCAAAATCTCAGAAATCTAAGGCATGGTAAGATTTTATACTATTTTCTTTTTCAATATATTTTGTTCTTTAATCTTCAATAATTTGTGTACTTTTGGTTTTGGATTGAAAACGTTTATGTTAAAAAAAGTTATTCTTGGTTTCGAACATTATAATTTGGATTAGACCAGAACCAACATATGATTTACATGAGTACTTTCTACATCTCGGAGATGAAATTCTTCAAATTCAAAACAGAAACATAATTCTATCAATTTTTATTTAATCAAACAGAATCGAAAAATTTACTGCTTAACAAAGGAATAGCCGTCCTTCAGAATTTACGCCAAATGATTGGAATTGTCAATAAATTGCTTGCGTATGCTGTAGCTATGGTTGAACAAATTATTTTTTAAATAAAGGAGGGCATTACCTCTGAGATTTTATTAATATGACATCACTCGTGGCGGAGGAATGCCATGGATACATGAAAATAATGAGAGTAGTAAATGAGGAAGTACTACTTCTCTTACAATGAAAGTAAATAACGAAGAATACAACAGTAAATAAGGAAGTACTACTTCATTCACAATAAGAACTAATGTAAAAAAAGGATTGAAAGTTAAAATAAAATTCAAACTCTGATACTAGGCAATCTATGTTTGTCAACTTGTATAAGTACCATAATATGTCGTGGTAGGTCAAGTGGTCCATATACCTGATATTGTCAATGATCCTAACTCTCAGCAGCAAGAGCATCTACAACCTGGTTTCCTTATTTGTAAATGTGGGAGACTGTATTTGTATCAAATGACATGATATCAGTGATACGTCTAATTATGCCTTGAATAACCTATGGTCCTCCTTTAGTGATATAGTAAATAGCCACTGTAGGGACTGACTCAACCCAAATCATTGAATAACCCAATCCTTGAGCTAGTAAAATCCCATCAAGAATAGCCCGGAACTCTATCTCTAATATCATGCATGGTCCATAAGAAGTTGTGAAAGTCCTAATATAGTGTCCTGCGTGGTTCTTGGTGATGCCTCCCCCACTCGCATAACCATCATTGACGAAGCTACTATGCTAACTTGGTAACGAAGCTACCATCCGATGTATTCGTCAAAAATCGATTTGGGACATCTGCACATAAATGTATAGTCCATTTATGCTCCGGCATAAGAGGGGGATAACCTGTAATAAACGTCTAATATCCCACCCAGTGTCATCATAGAAATCATGCACCCTCGCAGATGTGTGATGTTTATGTGGGAATAGGGAGTCAATGTGGTCTCACCCATCTAGCAATCATGCCAAAAGAAAATCTGTAATACTCTAAGGTGCCATGCAATGTATGCCTCTGTTCGAGATCCAGCTAATTTCAACCTTTTTCAGATAGGAGAAGTTGAGTAGGAAATTGTTGTGAATAAAAGATGTGTCCCCATACAATACTTGCACCATAAGAACTGGGCCTAAAGAGATCTCTGAGAACGGAACAACCACCAGAGCTTCATGGAGAATTTGTCCACCACATCCTGTAATCTTCTAAACCAGACCACCCTCGTCAGTTGGAAGACAAATCTCCTTCCAGCTCCGCCAATGTAGATGTTGTGCCTGTTCTTTGGAATCCCACAATAATCATGTAAAGATGCTCTCAAGTTTTTTCAGGCTAGCCTTAGTGAGTTGCATGATCTGAAGAAGGTGTATTGGCATAGAGGAGAGCACTAACCTCAGCAAAGTAATACAACCCCTGTATGATAAAAGTCGTGAAACTCAACCTGAGATCCTGTCCCTGACCTTCT
>CAIGRP010124757.1:0-15885 GCA_903798385.1 Fraxinus cuspidata | reverse complement strand
TTCTCGTTGGACCGGATCATGTTGTATAGGGTGTTATCATTGCAGCTATACTTGTGTAGCCACCTATGTAGTCTAACTTGGGTTTCTGTTCTATAGCAATCAAATGTTTGCTCAAGTAGGAGAATGTTAAAATAATTCTATTACGTGTGCTTCCATTTGATTGCATTTTTTACAAGTTATATGTATGGTTTGCAATGATACTATTATTAGACCCAATATATTATTGATCATTTGGGCGATTGCACACCTTACAAACTTCATTATTTAAAATGTGGTAATTTTAAGTAAGTGAGCTAGAATGTTGTAAACCTAAATTAGGGTTAGAGTCGGTAATTGACCGACTTTATGATTTACTATATAATGGCTAGGTCTCCTCTCCTCTCCATATCGTTTTCGGCTTGCCCCAATGATGGTTGACTATTTTGAGGAGCATTTTGATGACAGCCGGTAATATTCATACATGTTAATGTATTCAGCTTGTATGAATTTCGAACCATAAATCAATATATGATTCTTATTCTTAGCATAATTCTTGTTAAAATTACAACACTAAGATTAGAAATTAGCCCATCAAAGTTCAATTCAACAAACAAGTCAAAATTTAGAAAGATCAAACAAAAATCAGGAAAATAATGTAGAAAAATCTTACCTTCAGGCTGATCATTTTCAGAAAACTCTTTCTCCAAAACCCGATCAAACATCTTCGCAATACTGCCCTCTCCATTTCCTGGAGCCGATGAATTAATTAAATTTCCATAAAACCTTTCCCTAATTTCCTGCTCTGATCTAGCAGAGCGACCAATTTCCGCGCATGAAATAATTACAAAAACAAATACAAATACAAAAACTCCACACTCCTTTGTTACCCACCCCATTGCCCAGGAAAAACAAAATTGTGGAAAAAAAAAAGGCACTTTTTTCAAAATTTTCCAGTAATTATCGCGTCGGTGGGGATGGGGTGGGTATCGAGATCGAAAGCAAAGGGAGTCTTTGAGTTGGTTGAAATTCATTATTTATTAGAGTCCGTAACTGCCTAGAAATGAATATTTGATTTCGTGGGTCCATACAAAAGACCAATGAAAAGAAGACACGCGGTATGAAAATAAAAATCAAGAATTAAGCCACTCAAAAAGGGCCTGTGACAATGGGGGAAAACAGGTGTATGTATCAGCACCTATTTGGATAAATTTTTTATTTTTTTTAAACTGTGGAATTAATGAATTAGACGTGTCCCACCTATTTTTAGGTCTGTCATTGACCTTGTTTTTGTAGCAAAACTGAAAAATCAAAATTCAGAAAGGGAAAAGGAAAAATAAAAGGTTAAATTCACATGTGACCACTCAACTTTATACTTAATATCAGCAGTCACTCAATTTATTTTGTTTCACCAGGTCTCCCAACTTTATACTTAGAGCTTATTTGAGTCCCATTTTCTTTTGAGAATGCATTTTAGAATAGTAAAATAATGGAGAACGTGTGGTTAAAAACTAAAGAAAATTTTGAATGTACGTGTAATATTATTTTATTGAAAAATGTGTGGTTGAAAATAAGAGAGAAAAAAATGAATTTTGAAAATAATGGGAATCATACAAGGACTTAGTGTCATCATTGACTCAATTTAATTTTATTTTACCGTGATCACTCAATTTCATATATCGTTTCATCATGACCACTTAATTTCATGTGTGTTTTGAGCCACGTTATTTTGGAATAATATGTTTTGAAATAGTAAATTGATAGAGAATGTGTGGTTGAAAAAGAATAAAAAGTTTTTGATGTGATGTAAAATATTATTTTATTAAAAATGTGTGGTTGAAAATGAGTATGAAAATAAGAATGAAAATTTTAGCCTATGTTTGAGCCACATTCTTATTTTCATTCTCATTCTTCTATTTATTTTCAAACACACATTTTTCAATAAAATAATATTTTTTATCACATCAATATTTTTCTTTTTTTTTTAAATTACATATTCCCCATCACATCACAAAAAAAATACATTCTCTCCTAAAATGTGCATCAAACACACTCTTAATGTAGCTCAAATATGGGCTAAGTGAAAATAAATAAATAATTTTTTATTTTAATTTTAAAAAAAATTATTTTATATATAATGCAAAGTTACTGTTTTATCATGTATAATATTAGTGAAAATAAGTTGAGTGTCATAGTGAAATGTTATATGAATTTAGGTGATTATGATGAAACGTTATATGAAATTAGGTGACCATGGTGAAATAAAATCAAATGAAGTGGTCACGATGATACTAAGTATAAAGTTGAATCGTTATGATGAAGTAAAATTAAATTGAATGACAATAATAATACTAAATATAAAATTAAGTCACAGTCATGGATTTAACCCAAAATAAAAGAGAATTAATGGAAAGCCAAAGCAAAAGAAAAATGACATCCACTCGATTTGTAAGGGTGCGTGGTCGCCACAAGTTCACTGGCTTCACTCAATTTTATAAGATAATAATCACTGTTCCCCCACAGCCAACGGGAGTACAATCAGTTTATGCATTGAATTTCCACCAGACATTGATTTATCAATTTTTGTCAAAATTTGGTAGTTTCAATTTCAATGGCATCCCTGACTAGCACGATTCAATCTGGATTATTCTCGTACGGCAGACCCACGCCAACAGTTGCGGCGAGGCCACGGCGGATGGTGGTGGTGAAAGCCGCGGAGGCAATCAACCCAGATATCAGGAAAACTGATGATAAAGTGGTGGATTCAGTCGTTGTCACTGAACTCGCCAAACCCCTCACTGCCTACTGCAGGTTTTCTTCACCTTTTCAATTTTTACTGCAATGGGTTGGTTTGAATTGCCAACAGAATATATCAAATGGTTAATTTATTGATTATATGTCTTGTAGACTTGGTTTGAGAGTGTCTTTTCTTCAAAGATGTTAATATTTTCAACATAGCCCTAATTGTAGAGAATTTTCTATTACCCAAGCTTGTATCAAGGCATTTTAATCATGGATGAGCTTTCGAGAGACGTATAAATGTGAGAAGTCCAACAATGTACGTTGTTCAATGATGACATATTTTAGTTGATTGAGATTATAAACGGCATAAATCAAGTGAGAACTAAGAAAGAGCATTTCGGAATTTAATGTTTTAGGTTAACAATGGAAGTAAAGGTTGTAGTAGAATGAAAGGTTGTAGCAGAGTCATTGTATATAAGATTGTATTCTCTCAAGTAGCAATATTTTAGGTATGTATGTATGATTATTATTGCGGAGACTTTAAGGGGATGTATTGTATAAGATTAGAACATGATGAATTTGTCAACAAGTGGACATGGCACTAATTCAACTTAAATTAAGGAAGGTCAACTTAGGTAGATGGGGCATGAATTGTCCAGACTCAAAGAAGTCATCGTCCACGAAAGCGATGAAATTGGAAATACTTGTAGAGATGTTAGATGAGGGAGAGGTAACCAAAATTAAAGTGGTTCGATGTGGATGCAAATAATTTGACTTAAGTACATCTTTTGATAGATATGATGCTGGATCGAACAATGTGGACCGTGGTTAATGGAAAGTTTTTTGGGGAGCGTTTAACCCCCCAATAAACATAATAGATTCCCTCATTTCTGATTATAGATATCTAATAATGGAAAAGAGTTGTAATAGCTGCAAGTTCTGTTAATCCAAGAATTTGTATTAATATCAATTTCATCCATGGAGGTTTCAGAAGTTCAGAAGTAATTCTATTGAAAAATCATTTTCCATGGGCCACAAAACTCTATTGAAAGATGTTAGATTAAGATGTTGATTCACATTCATCAAAAATGCTAATTATGTAATTGATAGCGCAGTAGAATCTTAGTCTTTTTAGTGAAGTAATAAGAGTAAATTCTTCATGATGGAACAGAAAATATATAAAATGTCCTTGCAATTAACCGTATTTCTAACTTTTTATTGGGTTTCATTTATTTGTATTTGTTGATAATATCTTGGTGGTGTTGTTTTTTCAAGTTGAATTTTGATGTCTAATGCCTCATCTGATCGCTATTGTGGGTGCAGGTGTTGGAGGTCTGGGACTTTTCCTTTATGTGATGGAAGCCATGTGAAGCATAACAAGGCTACAGGAGATAATGTTGGACCTCTGCTCCTCAAGAAGCAGTAAATAGCTTGTGATGGAGAGGTTTTTGAATCGTAAGAACATGACTATTATATTCTCTATTGTGCGAATAAATTAAGCGTTCTGTGGTGTTCTTTAGCTGTGACTTTTGAATCAGCAATAATTTCGTGTGCCCCTATTACTGTAAAACTTAGATACTCCATTTACTAGAATGTATGAAGTTCAGAGGAACTTTCGTTGATTTTTGTTGCAGTTTCTCGATTTGACATGTTCAGAATATATTGAACCTCCTGGTCGAGGTTCGACTCTCTGTGATCAGATTAAAATGCTACTTAATTTATTTGCAGATTAAATCCGAAAGTGATATGAACAGTGAAGTGTGGTTTTTAGGTTTTACTGTCTTCTATAAAGAAATTGCTCCGTGCATCGTTGAGTTACAGTTGCAATATTAAAGACTTTACAAGCAACCTTATACAAGTTGTATTGTTAGATTCCTGGCGTGCTTAATAAACTATTGCTATGAGTTTCTTGCTATATCATACATACTGTATCGTTGTTGATGCATCACTTTCAGTCATTTTTCTACTCCATTTTTTTCTCTATACCTCATATTTTAAAATTTTTATTGTCCCTCTCAATTAACAGATACTTGATGCTGTATTATTCCAGATTTGTCCTGCTCCTTTCTCTTATTTTGACAGATAGAAATATTGAAATTGCAGTAACAAAAATATGAAAGGAGCCCTTGAAAAAGTTTTCCATGTGTCGTTAACAAAATTATGTTTTATTCTCAGTAAATTAGATATAGATTTAGAGGTTCACTGTTGAATCTTTTCTCACCACTCTGTTTGATTATCCGTTATATTTAATCAAAGATTCAAAGCAACTAGATAAGAATTGTGTTGTGTGAGTGTTATATATCTGTTTTAAATTTTAATATGTTGTTACGAGATTGTGGATACATGAATGAAAATTAATAACTTTTGGTTTATGAAAGACTTGTCATGATCACTCCGGTCATTGGCAATTTCCTTTATGTATCATCCACCTTGACGTATATTTTTATTCTTACTTAGTCCACTTAAGTATATCACTATCTTGTTGTTGAATATTTTCATAAACAAAAATTAAGCTCGTTGTTGGGCCGTCAAGGAAAAACTTTTATATTGAAGTGACAATTTTATAAATAATTTTGCTAAGTGTACACGGGGGTATCAAAACCAGTGTGAAAATAGCAAAACCCTAATTCTGTAGTGTTGGGAAATTATTCAATTTGTCATGGGCTTACATATGAAATTAATTGTGTATAAATGCTATCTTAAAGTTAAGTCCAAAATTAAAGTGATCTAAGAAAAAATTAAGTAATTGGGCTTTGAGTATCTAAATAAAGTGTGGGTCGAACTATATGTGTAGAGATCGGATCCATTAGGGTTTGTATTTGACGATAGGTTGAATACATATGGAATTATATCTAGGGTTATGGTCCCCAATTTATATGTTAATTTCTCATTCTTTCTGTCATCCTATCAATACAAGAATATAAGAGAAAACACATTGAAGAGGAAGATTCATAGACCTACAATCGAGAATGAATAAGAATGTTGGAGCAATCAAATTGAAAAACAAAATATCAAGATTCGAGATTCATTATTCAAGTTACAAATCTATGGATCAAGATATGTTCCACGTTAATTAATTTCTTGGTGATTTGACATGAAAATCTTGATGAATTTATAAAGTTTAAGTTTCATAGAAAAGTTTTAACTTGTAGTACTTGCAGAGGAATATCCTAGGAGTCAGGACTAACCTACCTCCTTATTCCGTGGCTTCGGTTGAGAAGTCGTTATAACAAGAAAATTCTTCTTGTTCATGTTTTACATGCTGTCTTTTTCTTTTTCCTTTTTTATCATTTCCTAGACCAAGACATTAAGCTTAATAATAAATAAAATGTCTATTTTGAGGTCTTCTGCTAATTGATTGGACTGAAAAATGCAGTGATTGGATCATCTGTCTTTGTTGATGACAAAGAAAAACTGCTAAATGTGACAATTGACAAGTCAAGATGAACTAGCTAAATTGATTAATCTTGATTTTCGATTTGATCAATGGCAACTTTGGTTAATGGACATCTTTTATTGAGCAAGCATGTTACATGAATATGCTCGTTGACACACGTTTTTACGCATTTACACTTGACGAAATTTTATTGATGGTTGAAAAAAAAAATAAAACAAAAAGTTGTCAATTAAAAATTGCCAACTCATCCCTGTAAATAAGCCCAATCGTTGAGCCTGTTTGACTAGTTTAATTCTTTATTGAGGGACTACTAATGATTATTAGGCATTGATAATGGAAATGGGGTACATTGCTTAAATTAATGGTTGAAGAGCAACTTTTCATCTCAACATGACAGTCACCATTCTTCATTCATTGATGTAACAACGAATTGTTTCGGAAAGAAATCTATTGATTCTCTTTTAATTAATTAATTTTAAGAACGATAAGTTACTTTATGGATAGAGTTCTAGTTCTCAATTACGTGACAACTCAATTTCACCAAGAACTATAGCTCAGGATATAAGATATAAAAAGTTAATGATGATTAAAAGAGAAAAAAATCAATATGCCATAAAAGACAAGACAAATGATTAAGTTGAAGTCTTTAAGATTAAAATAAGAAATGATTAAGTACTTGTCTTATTTCATTACGTTTAAATAATAAGAAAATATGCTGTTTGATCTTGGAAAAGTTGATTTCTAAAAAAAAAAAATGATAACTCGTTGAATTTAAATAAATACATTTTATGCGATTTGATTTTCAAAAGTTGACCTGACACGAGTCTTAGTTATCACATTATTTTCAAATTACATTTTTTTCTTTTTTTCGACCACGATTTTCAATAAAATAATATTATACGTAAATCCAAAAATTTTCTTATTTTTTAACCATACAAAAAAAAAAATACCATGGGGCAACATTTAAAGAAAAATTTAAAATAATATTCATTAAACAATATAATTGCATTCGATACTCCATCTCAAATATGTACTCTATAGTCTATAGGAGGCAACTAAACAACGTGGACGTCATACGTGGCACTAATTTTTTTTTTTTTTTATGTAATCCTGTTATAAAATAGAAATAAAAATTACTCATTTTTTATCAATTATTGAAAAGCGAGTGAGGCGATCGATAACATCAACTTGGATTTTTTCATTCTTTTACTGCAAAAGTGAGATTTGGATCGACTGCAGATATATTAGTTATAAAATTTAATTTTATATTCGATATGCACAAACTATTTTAAGATTTTGCCATTTTATCATCTTTATCCACGTTGAAACAATATATGTTTATTTTGTTTGTTACTTCAAGTACAATATAATGAAAGAAGCAAATTTTTAAGTAGTGTACATAACTGTACAAAGTTTTAAATTACAAATAAGAGAAAATTAACATTCAAAAAATAAATTTAATAATAATGTCCAGAAAGAAAATGACAAAAGAGAAAGAGATTAAAATGTTCTATTAGATTCGGCCTTTGTTTAAGTTCAATTCTTTAAAAATTTATTTTCAATCATACATTCTCTTAATAAAATTATTTTATACACGTAAATTCAAAAAAAAAAATCATATTTTTTAATCACATCATCTAAAAATTACTATTACAAAATTATTTTTTCTCAAAAAAAAAAAAAGGCTCATGGGCTAATTATTGTTTATTTTATGATGATGACCCTGTTGTCTAGTCCATTGTGATTAGTTATCTGTACTTTGCTTAGATTCTCATATTAAGACTGCATTAATTAATGTTTCCTAGATTGCTTCGATAATAATGAAGCAGACATGCCCCTTCTATCTTGATTTTAACCGATCTACCTTGCTCGATTAATATTTTAATCATGAATTTTAGTTTAATTCCCTCGAGATGGAGTTGAGTTGTCCAAGGTCAATATTTTCAATTCGTCTATATTTAAATTGAAATTGCAAGAAAACTAGTACCTTCTTATTTTAGTTTCTCGGACATTTTTTAGTCCTTCTTCGCTTTCTCGTGTAATTTGGAGATAAGGTGAATATGGTCACTCTCTATTGTATTAGTTTTTTCAATTTAGGTTAAACTAGAGCGGCTTAGAAACTCTGCCTAAATTTAAATGGATTTTTGTATTAAAAAAATTGAAATAAAAACCCTACATTCAAACCAATTACATTTGTTCAACTTTGAATAATTCTAGTATACTTACAACTTGACCCACTTATTTAATCGTCATAAACTTTTGATTTGACCCACAAACTGTATTCTACTTTAAACTAATTAAAACTACAACCTAAATTAACCGGTAAGCTAGTAGAGGATACTGAATAGGCCATTTGGAAACCATACACATCATATTTGAGAAATTTAGATAAAAATACATTTTTTTTCTTATAAATAATAAGATTAAAATAATTTTTATAGAAAAATAACACAATAAATTATCCATTTTAAAACTACTTATATGTTGATTTTTAAGCTACCCTGATATTATTTATTCAAATAATACACTAAGCCTTGGATATGTAGCGTTTTAATTCTACACATTGAGTTACGAAACCGGCAACCCATTGTTTTGCGGACCCAAGCATTTGACACTTCAAAGTCAATGCTATTCATCTCTAATGAAAATGATCTACCGTGTCGCACTGAGTGATTTTTACTTCATTAAATTAAGTGACGGTATATGTCACATAGACAAAAGACCGTATCGGTTAAAAATGAATACATGATACAATAAAACTAAAGACTATCATTATGTTAATTAAGTTGTACTGAACATGATAATACAATAATATGAACAAAATTTTTGTTGTCCAATCAAATCTAATATCATGTACTAAATTTGTAATGTATAAATAAAAATTTTCATTTATTTACTCATCTATAAGTTGAAAATAGGAGTTTGCATTTTGATTCGAACCTCCCGAACAAGATCTAAAACATCAAACTAGTTGATGAGGTTGGACTGTAGTTAAAATTGACATCATTTTGAGTTTTAAAATCGAAAATTGAAATAAATTTGGTATGATGTGGACCTTTCTCTGGTAGGTAACGTAATTAAAGCAAATTTTGCCTTGATAAAAGCCTAATTTAGCCCCTTGAGTTGTCGGTTTGCCTTCTCCTCCTGATAAAACCCAGCGTACACGCGTCTACTCTCTACTGATCTTCAAGCCATACCCCCCCTACCAGTTCGGCCAAATTTAAGCTTCAATTTCACGCGCATATCCCTCCGTTCTCCAACGTCCGCCACCGCCAATTCCTCTATATCTTCCAACGTGATAGGCGGCGCTGCCTTGACCACCGACACTGCTACTTAAAGCTTAACGTCTATTTCACGGCAACACCACCAATTGTCGGTGGAAACAACCACTGATGCTTCCCATCTCCAATAACGCATCTTCCGACCAGCCGGCAAACTCAAAACCCAAAACCCCAGAAGTTTTAGATCGTAAGAATTTGTTCAACACGCTAAAACCCTACCTGTCTTTCCACCACCGCCGCTTATGGTTTTTCCTCGCTGTCGTCCTCCTGCAGCTCCTCCTCCTCCTCTCCGCCCCTTCCATCCCCTTGTACCTATCCACCGCCGGCACACCCAATCCTTCCCCAACTATAAAAAAACTTACTTCCACCCCCATCGCCACAACGTCAATCATTTCCACCATCAATAATAACTCCACAACCTCCGGAAGCTGCCCGGATGGTAAAGTCTACATTTACGACCTCCCAACACTGTTTAACTCTGAGATAGTGAAAAATTGCCACGACTTGAACCCATGGAATTCACGATGCGACGCTCTTTCAAACTCCGGATTCGGCAAAACGGCCACCAGGATTTCAGAAGTGGTCCCGGACAATATAAGGCCAGCTTGGTTTTGGACCGACCAATTTTCGACGGAGCTAATTTACCATAATCGCATGCTGAATTACCGGTGTAGAACCTTGGAACCGGAATCTGCTACAGCTTTTTACATTCCGTTTTACACTGGTCTTGCGATCGAGAAGTATCTGTTCACCAGCAATTCCACAGCAAAAGAACGCGATCAATACTGCAAGATGATGCTCGATTGGGTGAGTGATCAACCTTACTTCAAGAAATCCAATGGTTGGGACCATTTTATCTCCATGGGCCGGATTTCATGGGATTTTCGCAGATCGAAAGAGGAAGACTGGGGTTCGAGTTGCATTTACATGCCCAAAATGCGTAACATCACGCGGTTGTTGATTGAGCGAAACCCTTGGGACTACTTCGACGTCGGAATCCCTTACCCCACCGGATTCCACCCCAGCTCCGCCACGGACGTCATCAATTGGCAAGAATTTGTCCGCACACGGCGGCGGAACACCCTTTTTTGCTTCGCCGGCGCAACAAGAGGGATTATAAAGAACGATTTCCGGGGGATTTTACTGAATCAATGCTATAACGAGTCAGACTCGTGCCGAGTCGTAGACTGTGCCGGGTCAAAGTGCGCAAATGGTACGTCGGAAATTCTATCCACATTTCTTGACTCGAATTTTTGTTTGCAGCCTAGGGGGGATAGTTTCACCCGGCGGTCCATATTTGACTGCATGGTAGCCGGTTCAGTCCCGGTTTTCTTCTGGCATCGGTCAGCCTACCTTCAGTATGAGTGGTTCTTACCGATCAAACCGGAAAGTTACTCGGTTTTCATAGACCGGAATGAGGTGAAAAATGGGACCTCAATAAAGAGTGTTCTTGAAAAAATTAGCAAAGAAAAAGTTATAAAAATGAGAGAAAAAGTGATTGAAATTTTACCAAATATTGTGTATGCAAAGCCCAATGAAGGATTGGAGGGCATAAAGGATGCATTTGATGTGGCTGTGGAAGGGGTATTAAGGAGAATTACGGAGCAAGATGGAGGGTATAAATGGAAATAAATATAAATGGGAATTAAATTGTACTCATTTTTGTATGTTTGTATACAAATTTATACAAATTAAAAATAAATGATTTTTTAGTTTTTATTTTGTTTTTTCCTTTATTGTAAATTGTTGGAACATTCGAGAGTCGAGATTATGGCATATGGGATGTTTGTAGCATATGGAGGCACAAATCATATATCCTTGTTCGGTCTTCATTAATTTCAAGAATATATATATTTTTTCTTATTTTTAATTACACTGTAAAAAAACAAATGCCCCTTTACATGCGCACGTCCGTGTGTTATGTTTTTCGTGTTTTCTCCAAGTCCAGGTTTAGTACTCCTCAATTTGTGATTATTTATTTAAAATGACGTCACAAGAAGTCTTGTTTTTTGACACCGTGTTGGTAATCATGGCAAATGACTCTTTTTACGACCTTATCAGAATAAAAAAAAACGTATAGACAAACAAAATAAGCTCTTCTTACAACCTTATCACAGTCAAAAACATATAGATAAACAAAATAAATAGTATAGAAATTATACAAAGAATCAGTTAAATATCTGTATTTGTTTTTATTTAGACTGACATATAAACTATGCTTAATCAATTAATCCCTTTTTTTTACTCAAGTATCCGAGTTTCACTCGACTAATTATGAAGAGTGTCGGTCTTTCCCTTCTTCCTCTCTGATTTGCCACTTGGTAAATCTGGATACGATGACAACTTATGAGTACTTGGGAATTAATCCCATATTTTGCATTGCCCATGTGATGCTCGTAGTTCAAAAGAAATATTGACTAGGTCACTGAAAGTAAGATTTGGTATCGGTAGTCACATTCTTCTTATTTTTTACATAATTAGTATTAAAATTGAGGTGACGGTAATCTCATTCTTCTTATTTTTTTATATAGTATTAAAATTGATATACAGATGAATTCAATTCCAATAAATTCTTGAAAGCATTTCTAATTATATAATGGAGATGAATACTATAACTTAATTATAATGTAGAATCTAACAATAAATTTAAGTGTACGTACCCCTAAATTTTTCAATCCTATACTTTTGAACCAAAATACTTTTTAAGGTAAAATTTATAGAACCACATCAAAGTAAAATATGGAATAAAAAGCACGACACTTCAGAATAAATATTTATGGAAAAATGCAAAAACATGAGAAAATCTTTTTGTTTTGAAAACACTAGAAAATTGGAATTAGACACGTGGTTTAGACCACCAAAAAGGTTACCATTATGGAAATGGACTGGAAAAGTTGAGAGGACAAAAATAAAAGAGTCTGGTACATAAAGCAACTACTTTCTGCAGTGGCTTGTGGGGGCATTTATTTTTAATAGATTTAGCAATTATTCGCGGTAACAAGCTGTTCCGTAGGAAATTAAGAATGATTAGTACAATCGTTAGTTATATTTAGTATTACTCTTCTTTTTTTTTTTTTTTGTTTTAACGTTCACCAATATTTGAATTTATGCACTCTATTCTAAGGATGAATGTTTAGTAAGATGGACTCTACAAATCCTAAAAAAGGTGATAAATTTTAGCATGCATCTCTTTTGATTATATTTGTTCATTTAAATTTAGTTTAACCTATCATGTATATTTTAAAGAGCGACGTTTACTATCATCAATGATGTTAGCCCCTGTTTGGTACACATTAAAATTCGCATTCTCATTATTCTACTTATTTTCAATTATACATTCTTTAATAAAATAATATTTTTTATCACATCAATAATTTTTCCTTCTTTTTCAACCACGCATTCTCCATCAATCTACTATTTCAGAACACATTTTTTCCAAAATAACGTGGCTCAAACACACCCTTAATCAATAATCTATATTGTAGTGGGTCATGGACTCATTACACAATGCATTCAAGATGATCACGGTTACCCAAATTGACAATGATGATCCCAAACAATAATAGATACCATTATTTCATTTTAAAAGTTGTAATAATGCATTTACAATAGCAATGCTACCTTGTACAAATTGAGGGATTATCCTCATCTAATGTGACATTAAGTGATAAAGTCAAAGAATAAATAAGTGGACCTCAAATCTACACATTGAATTAATTTTATCAATTTTCACCTCCTAATCACCCGTCACATCACATGAGAATGATCCCCGCTTTGTACATATATCATTATTCAATTTATAATGTAACAACAAACACTCCATGTTCTAATTCATATTAATTTACCTTATTTTCATGTTTGAAAAGTAAGATTTAACACTACTAGCGTTATTATTAAGATTGTCTGTTACACAGTTGAGTTCCCTAAGACTGAATATAGAACATTACATGTGACCATCATTAAGTCATCTAAGTTGCCTTCACTTATCAAATCGCAACACATACTTGGACACATGCAATTTGAAAACCACAAGATTTCCAAGGTCTGTACAAGGTTATAGGGGCCCTGTACAAGAAGTCGAGAACAGCGTGCCTGAAGACAGTTAACAAGATCATGTTACTGTGGATGCCTTGTTTACTTGAAACTACTTCTAACAGGGATTATACTTTCTAGTCATACTAACTAAAAAAATTTAACTAATAATCTACTTGCTTACTTTAATTATAACTAAAACCAACACGTTAGTGTTAAGCTCACGTGTCGATACTGTTATGACTCGTTATTAGGGACTGCCACGTTACAGTCAAAACTAAGCTGTGGGACCCTATCCAACCGAATCACCTCGCCTCCTTCTATCTAAGCTACTCTGAGGCCTTTTATCCAAGGCCTTGCTGTTCAACCGAGGCCCAAGTAATTTTGAGGCACCTCATGGATCCGAGTCTCTCCAGCTAGTGACGTCCCACGTGCAGGGATTTGCTCATGATGAAGATCTTTGTAACTTCGTAAAAAATGTATTTGTGTCATGTCTTGTCAATGTAAGAAAATTAAATGCTTTGAAAAGTTAGGAATATCAACTCGATGGCTAGGACTTGATGCTTTGGCCGAGAAGATGAGACCACGTGTAATTTGATCCAATGATCATCATCCCATTTGTAACAGTATAAATACCCACACCATGTAACATGTAAGGGAGAATGCAACTTTAAACACTTGAAGCAATCCATTTTGTTCTCTCATTTGGTTCATAACAATTTCAATTCTTGTTCTCAACGATTGCTTATTATTATACAATCGTGTCCCGTTAATACCGCCGGAACCTGAACCGAAACGTCTCGTGTCGTTGAGATACTCCCACGTCCAATCTTGGAATGATCTCCATCGTTGATCCACCTTTACGTGTTGGATCTAGTTTGCACATGCACGAGTGAGTCCAGCATCTATTGACTGCGGTTTTTGAGGTCAACAGGTATCAATCTATAGGTATTGTCGAGTTAAAAAGACCTAAACTAGGAAGGCTGTGCACGATGAGTTAAAAAACGCCCATCTGATTCCAACTTTTTAAGGGGTAAAAAATAATTACCATAGTGATTTGTAAAGGCAATGGTCCCCGAAGTACGGCTTTGTAAAGCGAAGCAGATGGACCATGGATCTTGACACGTTATTACTAAGGGCGGTGGGGCAGTGGTCCATTGTGTGATTGGCAAGCTTATAATCTCTATGATTGGAAAATAGTTGCCATGAATTGAGTTTTGGTTTCGTGCTTAGTCTTTTGTGGTTGAATCTCATATATATATATGTTAACCATGCTATTCTAAAATATAGTTTTTAACAAAAAATTTAAATATAACATTTAAATCGTAAAAATGTTGATTTTTAATGAAATTTTGAAATAATAATTTAAAATGAAAGTGAGGTATATTTAATAAAATATAAAAGAAGGTAAATGTAAAGTATTCTATTGAAAATTGGTATTTAAAAAATTGTAATAGGAGGCTTTTTAAAGTTTTTTTTGGGACAAAAGTATGATGTTATTGAAGTTTTCCCTTTTATGTACTATTCTTAAACAATTTTGTTACACTTACATCGTGGTTGACATCTTTGATAACATTTCATAATGGTTATCCAAGATGTGACAATCAATTTTGCAATCAATTTCTCCAATACTTATTTAAATCAATGNTTCCACACTCCGATTTGGATTCATTTTTCATATTATTTAAGAGTGAAGTTTTTTTGGAGTTTTATTTTGTCCTCCTGGAGGATAAAGATGTAGTTTTATTTTTCAGTTGCTCAGTTTTAATTTTCTACATTCAATTATTAATTAATTTTATGTAATAATTTACGAAGAAAGTTAAATAAATTAATTTAAAATAAAACGAGGTAGTAAATAGAAACAGTACGCCCGTTCTGATCCCGATGTCGCATAAGTGGAATGGAGATAGTAAATGAGATTTCCGTCCCAAATCTGTCTTGTTGCCATCCTTAATCTATAGATGGGGTTATGGCACAGATTTGATGTAAATGCGAGATTTGATTACGATGTAATTATGCTTGAGAAAGCTTTTATATTGATGTATAACGTGGCTTAATGCTTGATCACGTCGTGTGGAAATGGATGTCGTTAGGTGGTCATAAACACGTTGTGACAATTGGGATTGGCTCAAACTAGAACACGATGTGCTCAAGTCAGAGGCCTAGGTGTATGATGCGTGAACTTGGCCTAGGTGTATGTGTGCATTGAGAAAATGTAAGCACAATACTTGAGATGTAGATAGACGTATGGGTGCCATGCATAATTAGAATTGAGGTGGAATACGTGTCAATAGAAGTTGTGATATGTGTTAGTAGATTATATAACTATCAACTCATAGTACACACAGCCGCTACTATTCATCTTTAATTTATTTATTTGCGAAAATTTCTTCAAAAGGAAAAATATATGAAGAACTTTGGTTAAAAGAGGCACAATTTATTATTATTATTATTTTT